>JAGFMF010011798.1:1107263-1159412 GCA_019455555.1 Galemys pyrenaicus | reverse complement strand
ATTAAAGTTCCTTTCCATTAAAGGTTTTATATGTTTGTCTTAATGCGGCGGATGGCAGAACCCATTCAGAGAGGGCAGGCTTGGGGGTTCTGGGTGCTCGTCTCCCTGCCCTGTAACAAAGGCAGCTACGAATGTAAGAAGATTCTGCTTTGCGACAGGTGAAGTCCTTGATGAGGCTATTTGGGCAACATTCCAACACAAGGCTTCCTGTAACTTGACTGTTCAGTGTAAACTTAATACCAACCAATGACATTATGAAATCTGCCATTCCATAGGGGTCTAAAGGAGTTTCGGTTCCTCTGTTAAAGTGACTGGTTTGGGATTGCTGGGTGAATAATTAATCATGCTCACCTTTACTCTGGAAAGTTCCCTCCCCGGTTGGGTGCCAGAAGGCCATCTTCTCCCCAGGATGGCACCTCCAGGGAGGCACTGGGCAGCAGCCCCGCCCCACCCCGCCTGGCATCACGGCCATCCCTGCCTCCAGGAGCAACCCGGCACTGTTCTAATGAGGCTGTTCGTGTTTCAGGTGTCAGTGGCAAGTGGACACTGGACTCTTACCATCCAAGGACACTGTCTCCGTTTTAATGTTCTACTGCCCAAGGAGGGGTTATTCCAGAGGTCTGGCCCATTTCTGCTGACATGCCTTTGCATCAGCAGCTAAATCACTGCTTCCCAGGCCTTCCTTCCAGCCTTCCTTCATAAAGAAGGGGGCTATTGCTTTTTACAAAAAAAAAAAAAAATAGAAGAAGAAGAAAGAAATTAAGTGGCAGAAGCCCTAAGCCTTGATTCCTTTGGGGCACTGCTTTTGATATGCAAAACTGGCTTTGTGAATTCTAAAACCTCTTCTCTCTCCAAAAGATTTGTCCTTGCAAATCAAAACCCTGCTTTTCAAGGCTACTTAGATACTTAAAAGTGTATAATTTGACTAAATTCTCTGAATCTGCCTACATAAGTCCCCATCCAAGGCAATAGTTCCAGAACACCTTAGCCTGAAGATAGTTTTATAAGGACCAAAGCAATAGAGTAAAAAGAAACCCTGTGTCTGTGTCTGTGTGTGTGCTTGCACGCGTGTGCATATGGGCGTCCTGCATGCGTGCATGCATTTTTTTTCTCTGCTTTTTCTAACATATCAGATAAAGATCAAGGACAATGGTGCAGGTGAGAGGTGGCTGACACAGAGCTGGTCCCGAGGGATGGAGCAGGTCGGAACATCATTATTGAAGACGGGTTATTTAAGTGATTAGAAAGGACCTGCTGTGGGACCAGGTAAGAAGCAGGTCATTATTTTCAGCTCCTACACTAAGAAATAGTTGCTTGCAGCCCAAAGGTTTAAAAATACTGCTTTCACTCCCATAAAGAAAGCAGAAGGCAAGTTGTGATGGAAGAATGCAGCCGGGAGGAAGAGTCCCGTCAATCAAAGCAGTTCAGAACGCCGGGGTTAGAGACAGAGGCTAAGAGAGACACACTCACCATTAAATAGTAAAAGGGGAGCCAGCATTTTGCAGGATATTTTGCAGGGAAACAGAGCTGTCTGTAGCAGACAATTGATAAAGATGCTGTGGGAGAAAGACCGCTCTGACCCGAGGCATCCGCAGAGACTCAGACCCCAGCGGCAGACGCCGGGTCCCAGCGCTAGCAGGTCCCCACGTGTACACAAAGGAACCTCACCACCTCCGGAAAGAAGCACCAAAAACCACCCAGAACATAAACCATTCAGACTGTTGCACCACAACACTAAGGAGCAAATTTACCAGGGTAGCAGATATCACTCCTTGTCTTGATGATTTAAAAAAAAATACTAAGATTATAGCTGGTGTTTCTCCTCTCACTTTGTTCAGTCATTTCAATAAATTACTTTGCATAAAAATTTACAGTGCTCAGCTAATAGGCTTAGGTCTTTGGCTGAAGGGACTCTGGCCATGACCATAGAATTGTCTCACCTAGCGTCGGTTAAATCAGTTCACCAGCAATTGCTAGCTCAAGCGGATTTTATAATTCTCACGCTGTTCCTGAAAATATAAAACATTCAATGAAAGAAAGAATAAAACAATAGTTCAAAAGGAGAGCCACATGTAAAATGTCTCCATCCTGTCAGTTAAGGAACTGTGACAGAGCCACTCCACATGGCCGCTTCACCCGCCCTTCTCGGGCTGGATTCTGGCACACACCTGGTCTGAGCCTAGCTGGGTACCTGACATCAGCGGCCCCCTCTCTCCCACCCAGAGCCAGCATTTCCAGCAGCCGCTTGTGATGAAGCTCTGACGAGACAGCGTTCTCCGCGAGCCTTCGACTCCACAGCCTTTAAGTGGAGAAGGTATTAGCGTATCAATATTTTATTGAAGTCCTATATTAAGCAGCCTCTGCTTGGCCTTTCTAGGCTGGGAGGAGCCCATTTTAGCAACAGGAATTAGCGCTCTATCGAGAAGGAGCTGACATCTGACTGTGTGGGTCATTCTTTATAAGTCAAATTCATTTAGTAATAGTAAAGTAGAAGCGTGTGGGTAAGAGATCGATAGATGATGTACTCCGTTCTGACTATAGGAGACACAAATAGGATTAAATCAATTGTAATGAAGTTTGTGTTTATAATATATTCTGATCCAGTTTTGAAAAGCGAGACCTGGAATGTTAATGGGTTCCCAGGAGGGGGCAGCGCAGGCTGGGCCGGACTGGCTGGACCATCTTGCTTACCTGCCGCTTCACGTTGGCACAGGATGTCTTTCCGCTGCTTTGCGGCGCTCCAGCGCGTCCAGAGTCAACACCTCCTCTTCTGTCGCTCCCGCCCGGCCGTCAGGAGCCAGCACAGCCTTCATTCCGCCCACGTTTTGTTCTGTCTCTCTGACCTCTGTGATCACGCTGTCCTTCGAACGCCAGCGCCTGCCCCCCTCCCTTCCTGGTGTCTGGGCACTGTCGGTTCGGCCCGACGACACCATGTCGTTGCTTCCGCAGCGCAGACAGCGGCGCTCTGAAGTCGGCGAATAGGCCGGACTTCGCTTGTATCCCAAAGGGCCGTGGACAGTGCGTGTTCCATGCAAGTCACGCAATATGCCAAGGCCAGAAAGAGCTGGACATAGGTCAGGCCAGCAGAAATCACAGAGGCGCGGGCAGCCCGGACAAGGGAGGCCGCGGGGCTTCTGGAGCCGAAGCACTGGTCCGCGGGAGCCCAGGCAAGTCGGAGGAGCAAGGCAGGAGGTGAGGTCGTGCCTGTTTTCACCCGTGAGAGGACAGCAGGTAATGTGGTGCTGTTGCCTGCAGGTCATCTGCACCATGAGGACGCGGGGTGCACCCAGCAATAGCTGGGAGTCATCTTGGGGTTCAGGTAGCGGGTGCTGAGGCCTCGGGAAACTCCGCAGATTCAGGGTCTGCCTGGAGAGGGATCCCAGACCGAGGCCCACCCGCGTGGCGTGCGCTTGCACAAGTGCACTTCCTGCACAGGAATCAGGAGCGCACCTGATGGCGCTTCTGCGTCAGCCTTTCTGGGGCCGAGTGTGCAACGCCCTGGTAGTCACAGACACCCCAACCTCAGTGCCTGTCACCGGTGACCTTCCCCCCCCAGGCAGAGCGAGAACTTCCTCCAAGTTGGAAGAACAAGGAGAGTTTTGAAGAATCCTCGGGGCTGGCCTTATTTTAAGAACCGATTATTTGCAGAAGGGGCAGGCAGGGAGGCTCCCCAGGGGTAGTTTAGCTGCAGGGAGCAGTTAGCACGCCCCTGACCGACCTGATGAAGAGCGGTGGGTCATCGGCTTCCAATAGCCACCGGCGCCGGGCTGCAGAGGGAGCTTCTGATCACCTCCCAGAAGCCGAGGGCCAGGAGCAGTCAGCACCACTGCAGGGCTCAGCGTGCACCCAGGTCCCCAGTCAGCACCCCTCCAGGGCTCAGCGTGTACCCAGGTCCCCAGGGAGGAAGGGTGGGGTGGGGCTCGTACTCCCTCTGCACCGGGGCCAGCGCCCTGGCAGCCTCTGCACGCAGGGCCGGGCGCTGGGAGAATCTGAGCTCCGATTCAGAGCTCCGAGCTCTCCAAATTGGATTCTTTGAAGCTCTGCGCAGAAACAATAAATCGAGAGAAAACGAGATCTGGTTGTGAATGCCAAAGTGATATTTATGCCATAAACAGCAGAGCTGAGAAGGACGCTCAGCGCCCAGGGTTCATCCTCGCGTTTTGGACTCGATCACCTCCGCAGGCCAGCAGGGCTGCCGGGACACCCACAGGCCGAGGGACGCGGCGCGAGGGTCTGGGCAGCCGCTTAACCGTCGGATTGGGAGGCTCTGGAGCGGGCTCCTGGAGAGCGCATGCTGGCACCAGGTGGGGCCGCAGGCCGCGCAGGGCCACTGCCTGCGGCCAGCGGGGTGAGGTTAGCCCGAGGCCAGGCTGGCAGAGACCTGGAGAGCGGCGGGGACACAGCCTGGCCGTGAAGGACGGACAAGCAAGTTGAGGGAGAAAACTCACGTCGGGGCTGGGTCTCCTGATGGTGACACCGCTGTGGCCTCCAACGCCAGCGTGACCTTGAGAAGAGGCCGTGGGGGACGTGCGCTTCTCAGCAGCATCACAGCTGTCCTCAGAAGCAGAGGCCGCTGGCCGGAGGAGGCCTGGGAAAGCCGTGGCCATGCTGCGGTAGCTGAGAGGCTGTGGGACTCTTCACACGCAATGGTACCTGACCTAATAAGATAAAAATAAGAGACACCAAGAAGGTGAAAATCAAAAACGACGAACTCTTGCCATTTGCAGCAGCATGGACAGAGCCAGGGGATGGTGCTATGTGAAGTGAAGTTGGGAGGAAGGAAGATACCGGCGGTGCCTCTTGTACGCAGGATGTACAGGAGCCAAACTAGGGCCAGAGACAGCGTTTAAAGGCGCCCTGGAGGCTGATGGCGGGCCCCAGGAGGGAGAGAAGGAAGGGGAGAGCGGCAGAAGCCCAGAGCCACAGCCATGATGACCGAGATAATGGTTGACCTTATTTAGCATCTGCTAATATTCACAAAGCCAACTCTAACTACATACTCATGTAACACACACCTCAGTACACTACAATGTGGAGGTACTGTCTAAATTAAGGATTTATCAGGAATAGTGGGATCTCAGATGGGATTTCGAAGTTAACAAAGCACATTGTTTAAATTGCGGATTAGATTCAAATACAAACATAACAGGTTTAAAAGCCAGGGTTTCTCTATTGTCTATTACCTACTATCTATTGCAAATCTGTGATACCCATAGACATACATGTTGGATAACCAAACTTAATTTGTTCAGTAGCCACAGAACAAGGAGGAATAATCAACAGATGCTGCAAAATTGTAATGCATGAACTCGGATATTCCAAAGAACCATTTCGGTGGCTCCAAAAACTCAGACCCATAGCTCTAATGGATCTGAGCCCCAAGGAGCAGAATTACAATGCCTTTGCTTTATTGCCTTGGTGCATCTCCAGTGGACAGCTTCTCAGAGAGGTGATCGGGAGTGTTTTCTTTTCTTTTGAGATAGAGCCACTGACAATATATGGATTTCAGAAACTATTTCACAGAGTCATTCAATTCCATTTATTTCAAATGCCGCTGCCTCAGGAGTAATAAATATGCAACTGCCTCTAGACACAATGAAGTATTTAATCTTGAGCAAAAGGTTGTTGAGTTGTTAAACACGAAAGCCACAGAATGTGTTTCTCTGCTGTGATGAAAATAAAATTTTACTCTGGATCTGTGTCCAAAAATGAACAAAGATTGAGGCCAAATGTGGACATAGGAAGATTAAAAGGGCTTTTTGTATCCTGTGATTTTTTTTTTTTTTTAGCTGACCCTGTTGAAGGTAATTCAAAATTTTTCAGAAAGGAAATTGGATGGAAAAATAGATATATTACAAGGTAACTTTACAAATGCTAATAGTCATATGAATCTTAAGATTAGAGGTTAAAAGTGGGTTAAAATATGAATAATAGGAACATTAAGGAAACAGATAGTCTCTTTTCATTCCATCCCTTGTGTCCAGCCCAAATGAAGATGGACAGACTCAATAAAAGTCCAAAGAAAAACCACCTTCTTTGAGTTTCAGATGTGAAACTCATGCCACAGAGTTTATGTCTGTCTCCAAAGCCAATGTTCAAGGATTTTCCCCAAGATTTCATCTAAGAAATGTATTATTTCTAATTTGTCTTTTTTTGATTCACCTAATTAGATTGCACTATAACATTAATAAACAATTCCGATAAATTCTCTGTCTTCCTTTCATTTTTCTGTGCACACTAAATCTTCAACTCAACAACACAGTCCCTTGGGAAGACTAAGAAATCTCTTCCAGAACCTGACTAAAGAAAATCTTGCTCTGAGATATCAAGTACTAGACACCATCTAGTGATTCGTTATAACTGTAAGGGCTAGATTCCCGTATCCATGGGGAATGTGCTTTTAAATATAAAATAATGAAATGCCAGCAAATAGGTGACATGAAACTAAAAGCAAATGTAGGCAAGTTCCATATCATAAAATATAAATTGCCACTTCCTTAAAATTACATTTCGACCATGCCAACGTGCACATAACATTACCACAGCAGAAGATGCAATTAATCCTATTGTGTAAAAAGTGGAAGTCATTACAGTAAAACAGACTAATGATTATGGCAAAATACAAGTCTTCTGAGTCCCACTTCAATGTCTGGGTGGGGGATGAAATGAGGTTAAATGAAGTCTTACACAGAGTTCCTGAAAGTCTTCAGCTTTCTGCCAGCAGAACATGCTACACCAGTCTGGACATACTCCCAACTCCTCAAATTAGAAAGTTAAAGAAAGCCTTCGGAAGTCTCCACTGTGTTCTGGACATTTCTACAGTTGAGCAAACATTTTCTACAGTGCTTTTAGAAAGATTAAATATTTTTGGCTCCCTATAAAGAGTAAAGATGGTAGATTTTGCAGGCTCCTTGAGCTCTGTGTGCGCTTGGTGGGAGAGTGAAAAAACACACAAACGAATGAGTGTAGGTATGCAAATGAACCTGCACTTACAAAGGCAGGAAGGACCAGCTGTAGCTGGGGACCTTGTTGGGCAACTCTTGTTTTGGATGACTGAGTAACTGCCAGGGCGTAGGAGACCTGGATGGAGAATACTGGTGAAGTGACCTAATGAGCCCAAGGATACAATCTGTTCCTCTTTCGATACTTGAAATGGTGGGCTGTGAAAGCTTTCTTTGAGAATACGCTCCTCACATATACTTGACCTTGCTCTGCACATAACCAAACTTCTGGAAGCAATCAGAGTCCCGCACTAAGCCAGTCCCTGCTGGCTTTGAGATAGCCCCCAGGGAAGGTCACTGCTGGGTGGCCAGGTCAGCTTCTGCCCGACCTTCCCACACACAGGTCAAGGCACACACCTCGGGGCATGTGAAGAAACACACAAGCCCATTAAGAAGCCGGTCAAGTGCTGAAAGAAGGAAACAGCTTGGAGTCTTTATTCTCATTCACCGACTCAGCTTTAAGGAAGATCTCGGTGGCACAGAAATGGTGGTGCAAACAGCGATAGAAAGTGCAGTATTTTCAGGGCCTCCCTGGTGGCGCAGTGGGTTAAGCAACGCACTGCGAAGCGGACCACAGCCACTGCAGCACGAGTTCGATCCCTGCTGCCGGCCAGGGAGGGGACCCACATGGCACAGCAGACCTCTCCTGCTGGGCCCGCTGCTCCCCTCAGCAGTGTACTTCCGTTGATCTGCCTGTTCTGCTCCCCGCTCTCTGTGGTGAATCCTCTCACCCCCCACACTTCTGGCCTGTACCCCAGTGCTTGTATGCATAAATAAATAAATCTTAAAAAAAAAAAAAAAGAAACATCTTTAAAAAAAAAAAAAGAAAGTGCAGTATTTTCAGACTGAAAAAACAGAAGATAGATTTGGGGCATCCGCAGCTGTTGCAATATGGAAGGTGGATCTGACAGGAGAAGCAAGGTAAAGAGTCCGAATTCTGTCTACGAACACAGCAAGAGGCAGACTCCACTTAGAAATAGAAGAAAGAAGCTGGGATTTGTTCACTGCCTGACAGAACATTTTGAATCTACATACACTGGAGCACAGAAATAAAATCATCACAATTTTGGGAGCAACGGCACATTTACAAAGGTCAGGATATAGTTCAGTTATTCTACACAGAAAGAACTAGGAATACATGGAATTCTCCATAAAAATAATGAGTGAATTAAAGAGCAGGTAAGTAAAAATTCAGTAAGGTAGAGATCATGCAACAAACACCATAGCCACCAATTTAGGTGTTTATGCAACATTGTCCCAAGAGCAACAGCAAAATAATCCTAAGGAAATACAAGGAAATCATGAAGATAAGACATCAATAAAATAGAAAACAGATAACTAGTGGAGTAACTCAACAGCGAAAACTCATTTGGCTATAAAGATCGACAGAATTAAGAAACTTCTAACAAGATTGATTAAGAGAGAATAAGAACACAAATCACCAATATCAACAATGAAAGATCGGTTGTTGCACCAAAGCAGGGGATGCCAAGGCCCCGGTGCTGTTCCCTCAGACCTGTCCTGCCCGCAGACAGTGCAAGTGGGTGAACCCGAGGTGAGCCCGCCACTGTCCACTGCTCCACGGGCTGGGAAGCAGAAGGATGAAGCAAGAGGTCCTGGTGACCCACGGAGGGGCTGTAGGGACCTTCTTGCCAAGACTGAGGCCTCCACAGTCAGCAGTGAGGACACACACTTGCTTTTGATAGGAAAAAAAAAAGAAATCTGTGAGAAGTCCCCTCTGGTACGCCAAGTTGCAGGGGAAGGGGCCCATATAGGCTTCACAGCTGGGTCTGAGACAAGGGAGGATGGCATGTTGTTTGCACATAGTCATAAGGACTCTACCATGTAATTACTAGAACTAGCCTCTGTGTTCAGTAGGGTTTCAAGATAAATACTTAACATATAGAAAGCAATTATATTTTTATATACTACCCACAAAAATATTCAAAATGCTATAGGTGAGTGTCCAAAACCAAAGAACTTAGGAATGATTAACAAAGTACATGCCACTGTCTGCATTTACTGAAGACCCAATAAATGGAGAAAGGGTCATTGTCATGGATGGCAAGAGTCCATAGCAAAGTGTCCATTCCTTTCAAATCCATTCTATTAGATCGAAATCTCAGAAACGTTTTTAATAATTGGCAGCCTGATTCTAGAATGTGTGTAGAATAGCAAAGGACCTAGAGTATTCAAAACAATCTTGAAAAATACAATCGAAAGATTTAGACTAGCTGTTCTCAAGCTTTACTTTTAAGCTACAATATCCAAGTGCTTGTGATCTGGACATAGGACTACAACCTATGCTTTGATAAGACAGAATAGAAAACCTAGAAATAAGCCATAGTTACACGGTCTTTCAAAGATCGACTGGGATTCCAAAGCCAACTGATAGTGCAAGAAAAGTCTTCCCATAAATGGCGCTGGAATCGCTGGTGTAAATAAGAGTAAGAACGTGAACTCTATGCCTGCCTCTCATTCTACAGAGAAACCTCAGTTAGTGGGGAACATGGTGTCTCTGCTGGCACCATGGGACTTATTAAGGAAAACTACTGTGTTCTTGATTTGAAGGAGATTGTAAATATTTCTGAGACAAATCACTAATATAAATAGCTCTAAGGAAAAAATGACAAATTAAACATCACAAATTTAAAAACTAACAGAATGAAGCACCAAGGACATGAAGAAGACATAGCCTAAGTGAACGTACTTACAGAAGCCTATTTCCAACAAATATTGGTAGCTGAGTATAGTAGGACACTACAAAGACATCTTAAACTCAATAATAAAAAAGACAAATGATCCAATAATGAAAATAGACGAAACCTAAAATAAACAATCCACTGAGGAAGACATGCACATGGCCAAAGAGCATGTGAGAGGGTCCAGGACGCTGTGGCGTAATTCATCAGAGAATGCAGATGAAACCACATGGGCCAGTGCTATGCACCCACCCCAAAGGCTAATATTAGATGGACTCACACCACCAAGAAATGACAAACATGTAGAGCAACCAGATCTTCCTTACACTCCTTATGGGATTTCAAAATTCTAAGCCACTTGGAAAAAATCTGATACAGTTTTAAGAAGCATCCACATATGCCTGTGGCCAGTGCAGTAATTCGATCCCAAAGAAATAAAAGAAAACATACCAAAAAATTGTGCAAGAATGTCCATAGCAATCTTCCATAGTTCCAAAATCTATCAGTAGGAGAAATCATAAATCACATTTGTTCGCGCGATGATATAGTTGTGTTTTTTTTTCAGCAGCAAAAGGGAAATAGGTTGCCCATACATTCAACCAGGTGGGAGAATCTCAAAATATTACACTAAATTTAAAACACACTAAAATGTACATATTGCATGATCAGTAAATATTTATTTGCTTATAGAGTAGTCTAATTGAATAGAATAATGACACTTAGACTGTGGCAGTGACTGACAAAAATGGGGCAAGGAACAATTTTTGGGGGGTGATGGTGATAGTCCTACATGTTCCTAAGGGTTTGTGTTATGTAGGGGTTTGGCAAGCTCAGTGAATGTGCTTTGACATGTACACATTTCATTATATATATATAAATAAAATGTCATAGAAAAGTAAGCAGATCTTAAAGCCTAGTAATGTGCATTCTGACATCTTTAAGAAAAACTGTATGCAATTCATTCTGGAATGCACCAGAATAAGCATGTAAGGTCTGTGACTAGAAAAGGAGAAGAATTTGATAATAAAATGTATTAGATTATTGGGCATTTTGGGGGGAACTGAGTTTGTTTTAACAGGCTGGCATCTTGTTCTCCAACAAGAATGGTTAGATTGAGTGGGCTGGGAACAGGGAATGCTGAATTAATAGGACAGTGATAGAACCCGCTGTGCCTCTGCTCGGCAAGGCGTCTTGTGGCTGTGGTTTACCTGTGCTTTCATGGCACGAAACACAGCGTGGGGTGTCATTCTCACAAGTGTAAAGTCAGTACCTCTTTACGGTGTGTGTCACAGCAGTGACTTGGGAAAGCCATGCACGCCTGTCTCCTGCACCAGCCTGGGCTGGCGGTGGAGAAGGATGGATTGTGTATGCATTATGGAGCTTCAGACTGGTGCTAATGGAATAAAACCATGGATCATTTGCTTTGACAATTGATTCTACCAGAACCCTTGGAAAGGGTAGAGGTGATTGTGACAGGCTCATCTCTGGTATGAAGAGATCCTAAAGGAAAATATCCCTTAAGGAAGCTGGGCCTGGCCAAGGGCCTGGGATCACACCAGGGGGTGCGCCTCCAGGTTTAGCGACTTGGAAGAAGGCCTGTGAGGATGAGGGTGAGTCTCTGAAGGTCAACTGAAATTGCTCTCTTTGCATGAGGGCCCTGCGCAGAGACAGGGTGCTTAGGCCACGCGTGTCAACTGAAATTGCTCTCTTTGCATGAGGGCACAAAGCTGCACATCCAGAACTGAAAGGGAGAATAAGGAGAGGTTGCTCAGGACTCGCTGGGAAAGGTGGTCCCTGCAAGGTGGTCCCGCAGCTGGATTATAGGTTCTGAAGGGCAGGTTTTTCCTTATGACTGTGTGCCTGCTCATAGCTGTTGTCATGGACCTATGTTTGTGCCTGCAGCTCTGAATTCCTCTTCTCCCATTGCTGAGAACGGGACTCGGTGGGGAAATGTGCTTCCTGCTCATGAAAAACCTCAAGACTTTATCAGCGATTCAAGAAATGATCCTCTGGGGCCTCCCTGGTGGCGCAGGGGATTGAACGCCCCACCATGAAGCATCTGCAGCCTGAGTTCGATCCCGGCTGGGGAAGGACCCACAGAGCGCAGCAGACCTCTCCTGCCTCCCCGCTGCTCCCCTCAGCAGTGGGTTTCAGTCCGTCTGCCTGTTCTGCTCCCAGCTCTCTCTCTGGTGGATCCTGTTACCTCCCAAGACTCTGGCCTATACCCCAGCTCTTGTATGCATAAATAAATAAATCTTTAAAATATATATGTATATAAAAGAAATGATCATCTGATTACTAAAATAAGGATGAATCATGTAATTTCCAAATTTTAATCATTACAAATCAATGCTATATTTTCTGTGTAGAAGTTTCCTAATTCCATAGGTTACCTATTTTGTCCAATAAATATTTACTTCCAGATTTCTAACACAGAGAACTTAAATTAGGTAAAATGTAATAAAAGGTAGAATGTCACAACTTGAGTAGAGAAATGGGAAAAGGTAAGAGACTTACTTTCTTTTAACATATTTTCCTCTCTAAGAGGAGTCCCCCAGAGGATTCAAAAGCTCCATATTGTCTGGTGTTTGTAAACAAATGGGAATTAAATGCCAGCTCCATGCCACATTATATTAGCTGAAACTAAAGTCGGTTTAATTTTTTTCCAATTGAGTTCAATCTCTGCGACCCTTTGTCCTTCAGTTTTAATAAGGAGAATAGAGTCGTTTTAGATCAGAACTTCAGAGAAACTTAAGAACTTCGGAAAAATACACACCCTTCTTTCCACGGAGCTAAGACACTGGCTCTGACTATCTAAACAGACAGCTTTCAGTAGCTTGTGTGCTGTATTTCAACAACATGCAGAAGTCTATGCATAATATGTCTTCTCAGCTGAAAAAGCTAATTTATATGGAGCTATCATGTGATTATCTTGGAGGCTGAAGAAAGTCACATTCAAAACTTCAAATTCCACATCCCAAAATGGTAAGTAATGTTCCTGGGATCACAATTAAAAGAGGAAAATATAAAACATATGAGTAGCTGAGAAACTACACATTGATTATTAATAACATAGTACCAGTTACAGACTTACTATGAACAGCAAGCACTATGACGATTTGCTAGGTGTTGATTTTTAGGAAAAAAATATCAAGACTTGGGATAACACATTTGATAACTGTAAATGTTAACTGGCTGAGCTTACTGTGTGGCTATACTGAACAGAAGAGAAGCAAAAGGTGATAGAAGGAGCTACAGCTCCTTAGTAGAGATTCAAAATGAGATGCAACGTCTGTGTATAAATCAGTTTTAAAAGGCTTAGGGAACCCCTAAATCATATGATCTATTGAATACATTTACCAACAGCCCAAAGTCCACGAAGACGAGAGTTTGCAGGGCTGCTGGAGGCGGCCCCTGAGCAGGGCAGGTGGGTGCTGGGGGGAGGGGGACTCTGGTCTGCCTCTGGGTCGGGGGGCCGCACACCCAGCGGGGAGCTGTGACCGCCTGGTCCTCCCGCGCAGGGCACCGCCCAGGGCGCCTTGGCTTCTGCCACCAGACGGGAGGCCTCCTAGCGAGGGTTACACGTTTTCGGCTTCATGGAGAGAAGGAACGGCCGCTCACCAGCAGCCAGACCTCCTGGGGAGGGAGAGAGGCTGACCTCAGCTGTGACTGTGGGCCCAGTATCTGCTTCTCAGACGCGGGCGCGCGCCAGGGAAAGCAAGTCCGTTCCCAGGGATACCCTGAGGGTTCCTGTGAAGACAGCTCATTATCTTAGCTCCCAGGTCCAGGCCCTTCCTCTTCTAGCGTGGCACTGATGATGTTCCACTTAGCGAGCGACTCGCGATCACCCCCACTGCCACCGGGAGGGAGACGGTGCAGAAACCCCGAGTAAATAAAGCATTTGCCACTTGTGTGGAGAGGAGTCTCTGAGCTCTCCGCTGAACTAATTTATCTTCTAGAAGACACGTAAAATACCCTTTTTTCTTCTGTCAAGCTTCCATTTTAACAGACCATTACTAGAATTTCCTTTTAAATCATTTTAAGGTAGCTCATCATTTTATATTCTCCTTGTCCATATTGTACTGTGTGAATTATTAGATATTAATGCGTCTATATTTTGAGTGACCAGCCATGCCTGATGGTTTTAAAAATGAAGTCATTCTTTTCACCTGGTATAATGATAAATTTACATTATAATTAACAACCCAAGAATTCCGTTTCATGACACATAATAAAGGCTTCCTTTAGCTTTGCTTTGCAGACAGTACCTTATAAATCACAGGGGGTGAATCTTTATTTTTAATATTCACATTTATGTATTTAATGAACATGATTAAAATTTTCAAGTACTTACTTATTGCAATGGAGTAGATATTTGTGCACTGTTATTTTATTTTGGTCTTGGAGAATGTAGCCTTTGGCCAATGCTGGAATGTGAATAATTAGTGCCCTTATTAGAAGTCAGTTCCCGATTTTCAGCAACATAATGCTGGGAAGTGATGTTTCCCAAGTGAATGGAGAATTATACAGTTTTATTAAAAGGAAGAGCCTCTCCTTTGAATGCAGTTTTAAGGGAATCTTCAAAGGAACAAATTTGAAGCCTCAAATGAGAGCACAGTGCTAATTAGCGTGTAACAATGATTTAGGCAGAGAGAACCAGCCTTGCGAATTTTCCAGGCCTCTTCTGTAGTCTCTTTGCTGTATATTTCTTTTGATGAGTCAATTTCATCTAGGTGCAGCTTTTTATATTTTAACTACTGTCATAACACTTCTGAAGTTTTAGAAAATGGTATATACCGATGCTGAAATCTGGCAATTACCTCCTAACTCTGCATTCCAACATCCAATTTTATGGCTAGGCTTAAAATGCTTAATTCAATTTCAAGTATTTTGCATTCATAATATTGCTTTAAGTGGCAGGTCTCTAAATACAATAATGTAACAACCTATTTCTTATGTAGCCCTCACGCCTAGAAATAAATTTCTGCATCCATCATCAGTTATAAGTCAAGTTATTTAAGATCCAAAAATGTCAACACCTAAGTTCCCAGATCACAGTTTTTCTTGCAATGCCTTTTAGGAAATACGAAAGTTAAAATATTAGCTTTGTAATTTTAAAATGTTATGTACTACAAATGAGTTATCAGAATAAATTGTTTTCTTCATTTAGTAAATAGCGAGATATTGATCTTAGGATGTCATGGGAAATTAGAAAACAGTAACACCAGGATTCCACATAATGATGATTTATGGCTTCAGCGATATGAAGTAGGAATTGATTACTATTAAGGTCAATATCAAGATTCATTGACTCAGATATGCATAGTGACTACAGCTAAATTGGGAATCAATGTTTACATCAAGAAAACATATATCTTCCCATGGATAAAAACATGCCAATATCTCCTGCCATCCTTTATCACCTATTAAGAGAATTCTATCTCCGAAGCATTATAGATACTTTGCAATTTAAAAACTATCCACTGTTGCTTCTAACTGAGGGTCTCTGCATCATTAGTGATGGAATATTAGGTTATTTCTATCAAAAATTGGTATTCATATCAAATAAGAATAAATCATAACTACGGTTCACTTTGGAACTATGAAAGCATCCAAACACCTTAGCTAGTACCTACAGGAAGCCTTCACCCCTAAATCCACAGAGCAGGGCAAATAGCTGGGCTTCTATTCTGTAAGCAACTGAGAACTGGACAAAGAAGAGTGAATATTTTACCAAATAAAGTAAGATGATATGACCTAAGATGTTAAGCACCAAAGACTTATAAGACAGACAAGTTAGAAAAAGAAGTACAGTTATACTAACTGGAAAACCATGTTAATCGATATCCCAGCTTACCTAGCATGTTTTACGTAGTTCAATTAGTTGGAACAATTTTAGTCTTCTCCACTGATTTCCCAACTCTTAACCCTCAGTTTCTTTGGTGTTTTCTTCTATTGCATGCATGATTATTCACACCTTAATTTGGATCAATATATTTGTTTTTATGAACTGGTCACATGTCTGGCAGATGGAGCATATTTTTTGAAACTACAGCTAGACTGGGATAGTTTATAAAATATTTATTGAGCACTTGTTAGTGCAAGGTTTATAAATAAGATACTCAAAACAGCACGGGATGACATTACATCTGGCTACAAAAAGCAACAATCGCAGCAGCGAAGTACAAAAGGGAAAGGAGACAAGGTACTGCCACGACACCCCCTGAGGATGCCCCGAACTAGCCGAGCCTGGAGAGAAGTGACGAGGACACAGCTAAGTCATCAACATTCCGGAATTTATTTGTTTCATCAGTAGTTTGCTGCTTGAAGAGCTATGCAAGACAAGTGATCGCAACACCAGAATGGTAACCTACATGATATTCCAAAACATTCTAACAACTTACTGGTTGTTACATAAAACTGACTCTTAAACTGCAGTCAGTGTCCTCAAAAACCCACGTGAATTGACACAACTTCTAACTGTGGTTGTGGCTGTGTTTTTGTTTTAATTTTTGGTTCATGTGAAAACAGACGCAGGAAAAGAATGGAAGGGGAAGGGACAATCCTAGAAGAGCGGATTTTCAATAAAGTTCAACGCTGTGCTTTCTAGCACAGCGTTGAACTTTTCTAGTATAGCATCGAGCTATTGAACGGCCAGAGACATGTGCTCTCAGGATGAGCGGTACCGTGGTGTAAGCCAGATCGTGGTGTAAGCACCAAAGAACTGGGGTGTGTGTGTGTGTGTGGAGGGAGGGAAGACAGATTTAAATGATTTGGTGAGACTGGTTGGACAGGATGCTTTACTTAAAGTCCACTGATTTTAATATTTAACTCACCTCTGCACAGAAATATATAGAACAATGTTTGACCAAGTACCTGGGTATGTGACACACTAAGTTAATATAAAAACCATCACACAGATGCCATTGCATGATATGGCACAACATATTCTTAACAGTTCAATACAAGGCACCAAACTCACAAAAGCAGACATTATTATTTTATTATAAACATTAAGAGAAATATTTAAATATGCCAAGGGCAATGAAAGGAAGATAAAAGAAAATGCATTAAGAAACTATGAATCAAGAGTTAAGTATAAGGGCCTCCCTGGTGGCGCAAGGGGTTTAGCACTGCACTGTGGGGCTTCGCAGCCACTCCAGGACGAGTTCTATCCCCGGCCAGGGAGGGACCCACAGGCCAACAGACATCTCCTGCCTCACCCGCTGCTCCCCTCAGCAGTGTACTTCAGTCAATCTGTGTGTTCTGCTCCCCACTCTGTCTTTGGTGGATCCTCTCACCTCCCCACACTTCTGGCCTGTACCCCAGCTCTTGTATGCATAAATAGTAAATAAAATATTTTCTAAAAAATAATAAAAAAATTAAAAAAGAGTTAAGTATAAAATTTATTTTATATATGTATATTTACATACACATGCATTTTTAAAAAATTAAAATGTTTACCATAAAATTACAATCTAATGATACTATTATCTGATAAAAATCATGATATAGAGATAAATTTAAAAATATGTATTGAATTCACTAGACTCTAGATGAAAACATTTAACCTCTTTAAAATCTGATAGATGAAATCTAATAAATGATAGAAAATTAAATGTATTTTACTTATGAAATTAATTTTTATCAATATTTTCCTATGAATAAATTATAAATTAATTAGAATTATAAACTAGTAAATAAAAGCCGATCAGCACCAAAGTGGTGTGCCCCACGCAGAAACAATAAAGATAACATAACGCGAGATGCTTAAATCTAGTTCTTATTCAATAACAGACTAAAATGTTCTTCATTTATGTCTTTTATGATTTTGCGCTGGCTAATGTAACATGGCTTTAAACAGAAAATATATTAAAGCATTTCGATTAATTAATCAATTAATCAAATGCAGCTTTGATTCCATAATTAGAAACCTGCTACTCTGACATTTATTCCGGGAAGCCACGTGCGCTCAGTGCCGGGTCGTGAGTCCAGACCAGGTCCGCGGTCAAACACCCTCTCGCACCGACGGGTCGCGGCTCTTCGAGGCTCCCGGCCGGAGCTGCACCGGCAACCCAGAGTCTGCTCTGCCGGGAGGGACACAGAGCAGGTCGGCAGCCGGCGCCGTCCCAGGGACGGGGCCAGCTCTGTCCTCAAGGAGCACCACGGCTGGCGCCTACGCTCCAGCTAGAGCGGCCGAGAGGAGAGGGGTGCCGTGCATGTGCTGGCGGACTCCGGGCAACCCGTTACCCCAATTAAAAGAATAAGGTAACAAAGAGAAACGCTAAGAGGACACAACAACCGACTGGCTTCTGCATTGAGGAATGGAGAACTCAAGTCCGAGACCTCAGTGCTGCAGGCCGGAACGCTCCTGGCCGCTGCTTCTGGAACATTCTGAGGCGCTCCGCCATCTCTGACGCCTTCTGACCTCGATGCCATTGGCTGCATCTTGACTACACCGTCCTTCTGCCCACCAGCACCGGCTGGTAGCGCAACGGTCTCCGGACAGGCAGGGGAGTGTTCACTGGTGAAGCTCAGAGGAGAAAGCAGGGACATCTGAGTGTGGTCCCGCCCTCACATGGAAGGAGGGGTGCGGAAGTCCCATCTCAGTGCCTGCCCCGTGCAAAGGACAGCTTGAGGCAACGGATAGTGATGCTCTTTATTTGAATGATAATCACTAAATAAAATTACGAGTAAGATAAACATGATAAACCAGGGTGGGGTAGAGAAGAACACCGTGGACCCACAAGGTGAGACCTGGCCAGTGCATGCACTTAAAATCACATGGCTAAGGTGATATTGAACTTCCTTATAAGTAGTATCGGCAGCTGCTCAGAAGCCTGCAGCTCTGCTAATAAATCTGCTCCCTTTTCACTTCGCATTGACAACATTTGAGACATGGGGATAACGGATGGTACATTTATGCTAAAATATGTTGTAAGACGTGGGGCCGAGGATCTACGTCTGAACATACAAATGTGGCAACATTTCTTAAGTCGCCTCGCTCACTCCCTGTCTGGGAGGGTGCTTGGCACTGGCAGGGAACACTGGCAGAACAGAGTGCCAGGGGTGGCAGACAAGAGGGGTGCCTCCCCCCAAGTTTTGGAGTTGCAAGAATGCTTGGAGAACAGCGCTCTGAAATCCAATACAAATTTAGAGTGTAAATTGTAGCACAATATGTCAGTGTAAATTATTTAAAACTTCCAGCGAATTCAGTACAGTGTGCACTCACATCTGTCTCGATAAATAACGTGTTTTTTCTTCATGCACTGAATTAGAAAAGCCGTAACCAGTTCATCTCGAACAACCCCGTCCTTCTCTCTGACATATTATTCAGCCACATGATTTTGGAAAGATCAACTGACATATCACCCAGAAATATTCAGGCTCTGGAGACAATATTAGCGAGAAAACATTCCATTAGCAGATGCTGCCTGCTCAGAGGTGAGCGCTGGCCTTTCAACACATTCAAACCTGTTTACATCACAGTGGGTTCTCCGCTCCCTGGAACAATCCCTCCTCCGCTGATTCCAGGGCATTCAGGTGGCTGACCTGGAAATGACCCTCCACATAATAACCCCAGACAATAGCCTGTTCTCCCTTAGTGCCCTGGCCAAGCTTGGAGGACTTTATTAATTAGGTTAGATGAGAGCTCAGTGATGGCCCAGGGGAAAACCGTTCTCAGCCTGGCCTGAATTCTGAGCCTCCGTGTCCGGCACTAGTTCAGAAAAAGCCACTGCTGCTTTGGTAAAGAAAAGAAATTCTTCTACTCAAGTGGGGTGTGCGGGCTGTGCGAGGCAGCCAGTCACAGGGGCACCGAGGGAGCGAGAGGCCTTTCAGGCCACGCACCACCCACCCTCCTCGTACCTGTCTCAGCAGCAACCTTTTTACTTCATCCACTGACCAAAGAATGGCCCACGTAGGAAAATTATACCATTAGGTCAATAAAACAAGTAACAGCTTGAGGGAACTAGTCTCCAGGGCATGGCCTGCGAGGTCCCGTGAATAGCCTACAGGAGATCAGCAGGCACATGTTGGACGGTTTCAGACTGCACATCATTATTTTTGGAAACTACTCCATGAACAGCATCAGGATGACATAATTCTTAAAGTTGCCCACTTAAATCAACTGCTTTTATTCCCTTTTTTGTCAAAGCACTTACTCAAAAATAGTGTGCTGTCATTAGTGTCTCTTTATGAAACTTCAAACACTTAAGAAAGGCATATAACAAAATTTCACCTTATTAAAAAGCATGTTTCCTTTCCCACTTCTCAGCTCATTTTCTTACAATTTTAAAACACGGCAGCAATGTATATTGCAGATAACAGAAAAACATTGAATTCCTACCTTCTATCTGTTCTATGATTAGATTTGATCTAACGAATCACTCTGATTTTCTAAATTAAAAATTGAAACAAGTAATCTAAAATCAATAAATATAATTCAAAGTTAATTTGCTGTCACCGAAGAGTATGCCAACCTTGCCTATAGTGGCTTCGTGCAGACCAACATTAGCTTTATTAAAAATATACTTGATGTTTGTATCTGTTCTCTAGTAATGAAAACCCCAATGTAAATAGATCAGTTATTTTAAGAAATGAGAATTTATATCAAAACATGACAAATGATTGCTCAAGCTGCTTATCTGAGGGCTACTTACTAGCAGCTCATACTCTGCATTTTCCTGTGAAAATGTGCTTATTTGTGTAGTAGATTGGAATAATTTGATAACGGGGATTTATCATGAAGCAAGTCTCTCTTGAAACATTAAGAAAGTTATAATAACAACAGAAGAATCTCATAGAAGGTTCTATTGTAGAATAAGTGTGATAGCCAAAGTGGAGGGGGGGGGCGGGCCTCCGTATCCTAAAAGGGTCTAAGCCAGACGCCATTATTTGCGCGGCGCGGCGCAGTCCGCACGGTGCGGAGGGGTTTGGCTCTCTGGTGCACAGTCCCCATCGTTTTAAGCCTGACACGCCGTCGTGCTCCCGAGCCGGCCCTGGGCACTGGGGAGACCTCGCCTGTCCTTCCTAGTTGGAGAGACAATGGGGTGCCTCAAGTCAGAGCCCCGGCTCTTGAAGTTGGACGAACAGCAGACGCCTGTGAGAGAACCTTTCCCCGCAGGCGCTGCCGTCCAGCCGGGGAGAAGCTGCTGCGGCCCAACCCACGCCCGGCCCAGCGGGCCGCACCCTCCGCGACCCCAGCGAGCCATCCAGGAGGTCATTTCTGGGTGAAGTCCCAGTCACTCTGGGGGTGCGACCTCTGTGCTGACACCCCCACTGCAGGCCCTGCCGACTCCAAAGCCAGTGTGGAAGGAAGACAGAAGCGACACGTGGCAGACGTGGAGGCAGGGCCAGGACTGAGCGAAGGGCCAGGGCTGAGCAGTGGACGCGCCGCTGGGGACGATGCAGGGACAGGCGCGGCCCGAGCACGCCCTCCCTGTGTCCGCGTTCCCTAAAGGCTTTAGGGAGCGATGCTGCGGCCAGGCAGCACCCCCGCAGTGACCTGCACGGCTCGGGACACGGGCTGATGCTCCGGGCGCTCCTGGTCTGTGGGATGCTGTGACGTCACGACGCAGGGCGCTGCGAGAGCCTCGAACGCGTAACTCTGGTGGGACACACAGCGGGGGCATCTACGGATTCGACGCTTTTGAGGTTTGTCCTGTAGGGGCGTTGGTGGTCTTGGGGCGCCTCGTCGTCTGCCTGCATGTGGGTCTGGTGCAGCGCGCAGCTTCTCAGGAACATCAGCAGCGCGTGGCGGTCGCTGCTGCCCTTTCTTCCTCTGCTTTGTCTCCGTCCCTTCGAGGGTTCGCCTTGTTTCCTCACCTACCAAAGGCCCCTCGCACTGTTTCTTGCCCTCAACCCCCCAGTCTCTCAGCCCGGACTCCTCCTGGCCCGCATCTTACAGGGACAGACTGTCTTTGCCGTGACCTCCCTCCTGAGCCCACCGAGGAGGGACGACGTGCCCGGGGAATCGCCCGAGCTTCCCGGGTCCAGCAGGAAGTGCCCGCACGGCGGTATGCAAAGGCTGAGCTGCACCCCGGCCCTGAGCATGAGTAATAAATGACGATACAAGGTGGTTCTATCCCCAACAGGAAAATTCTCAAGTTAGAAAAATAGTAATAAAACGGAGCCGCCTCATAGACAGTAGATTTATGCTTTATAGCTGCTAAAGCCCCACACTTAACCAGCCGGTGGGGGCAGAATCGTTCCCCTGGTTCATAAATCACTGGCTGTTCCACGGCACTCAGTGTTCACCTCCGTTGTTACTAGTAAGACAAATGCTACCTTGTAGTTCAAGGAAATTTGCATTATGTGGTAGAATTATATGAATCGCCAATCCAGTTCTCCTGAGTGCCTGCAGATTGTCATAAAATAACAAAAGCAATACTACATTATGAACCACGCGCGCAGCTCTACTGCTGATGGAGAGCCAAAGGACTGCAGAGCGCCGGGCTTAGTTAGAGCTTTCGAGCTAGGTCATAAAAACACATTTGAGCAAGACACGGCTCTTTGAAAGGTGTGTTCACTTGTCTGCAGCCCCACTGAACATAAAATCTATGGGAGCAGCACCTAGACCCCAGCAGAGCCCGGGAGTCGGGGTCCGAGGGAGTCACCAGAACTCTGAGACCACTGGCTCTGGAAAATAAATTACAATCACATACTTTATCAACAGAGAAAAAGCAGAGCTCGGCCCTCTTTAGACATCAGCAACTAAAAGATACATGGTAGAGGTGGAAAGCGAAAAATATAAGATAAACTTGACTCATAATTTGGCACAACATGCGGTCCAGACCTCTCCCATGAGGACCCACTGTATAACGATAGGGCTCTCAGACATGCAAATCTATCATTTTAAATAAAGGGTTATGGTATAAAATGCATTAAAACTATCAAGAATTATTTATTAATATTACTGTTTATTGCAGAATAGCTTTTCATCAGTGCTAGGAACTTAGGGTTCATGCTAAAAACTTGAGGACTAGGAAAGAAGATTGACCGTGTGACTTTAAGTGGACAACCAGATCTCAGAATACTAACTTGAAAGGTGTTAATATTCAGAGGGAATAAAATGGAGGAAATACTGAATATCTCTGAGTATAAAGGAAAATATCACATTTGTCATATGTTCCTTGAGTAGTATTAACATTGTATGATTTGAAAATAGATGACTGATTGGAAGTGTTATTTGCCTGATCAAAGACTTTGAGACGAACACAGCACAAAACACGAAAGGAAATCCACTTGCTCTATGTAGAGAATGTCTGGACACATCGTTTCCTTTTCTTCCCCAGATTCCACTGGAACTGGAGCAGCATGTTCAACATGGAGTAGATCTGGCCAGGTAACTTTGAGTAAGAGCATTGGTACAAGTGGTGCTGAGAACAGCTTAAAGAAGAAGCAGGTGAGAGGCAGGAGGGGAGGGGCACAGCTCGCAACACTGAGAGGCCTGGTTGGCTGGGAAGCTTTCTTACCAGGGAAGCTTCAGAGACTCCAAGTTTTGAGGGGCAAGTTCAGAGAGTGATGGTGAGACACAGGCCAGTCACCCTCACACCTGCCTCAGAGACATTGCACCACCGCCACGACCCGCGCGTTCAGAGAGAAGAGCTCACCTGCTGCAGCCAGAACGCCAACCCCCGCTGCAGTCTAGACAGAGTTATGTAAGGGTCTCAGGAGGACTGAAGGGTCAGGGCAAACTGTTCTGAGCAGTGTATGTGTTGGGTTAGAGGAATGTGTGCACCAAGGCAAATCTTGTCTCATAACACCCTCATTCCAACACTGAGTTCCCAGTTGGTCCCCTCCTCTAGAGGAGTCTCAAAGAGGAATAAACTACAGCTGAAATAGGAAACTCTTTCTTCCAGTTACCTGGGTGGAGGTGGGATTCTCGCCCATTTATTTATGAGCATATTTTCACTCATTCATTCATTTACAAGTACAGCAACAACCACATTCCTCCTGACAACTGAAGAAAGAAAAATACACACAGAAAAAAAAATTGAGGAAACTATAATAATTTAGAGAACAACAGTGAAACTGAAGAAAATTGTGCTCAGTGTTGTCAAATTTAATAGAGAAAGTAACTACATCCAAAACATAAGACAGCTACAAATGTGAATGTACTCAGAAAATAAAATCAATTATTGGTAACCTAAATATAATGACAGAAAAATAAAAATGTAAGTCTAAAGAAAGCTCCACGATAGTAAAATCAAATGACAAAGGCATAGAAAGAAGGAGGGAAAATATAAGAGAAGCTGGCCTCATTTAAAATGCAAAACATTGGTCTTGCGAAGTAAAGAAACAGAGATCAAAGGAAATATAGAACGAGAAGGAATTCTCATAGATATAATAAAAGAAAATGCCCAAGTCTAAAAAGAAAATGTTTTTTGAAATGGAGTAGAGCTTTCATTGCCTTCCAAGGAAAATGAAAGATATAGAGGTGCAAAGAGCACATCTGAATCGGATCTGTTCCTTTAGAACAGGAGGCCCGGCTCAGAGTGCCATCCGAAGGGATAATAAGGGATACAGCATAACACAGGGGGCGGCGACAGCCATTGCAGGTGGCAGGAAATACTTCTTGCATCAGCAACAGAG
Organism: Galemys pyrenaicus; assembly: GCA_019455555.1. Classification (NCBI taxonomy): domain Eukaryota; kingdom Metazoa; phylum Chordata; class Mammalia; order Eulipotyphla; family Talpidae; genus Galemys; species Galemys pyrenaicus. Next base: position 1,135,114 of record JAGFMF010011798.1, on the reverse strand, counting down.
GCATAAAAGATGTGTTCAACGGATACTGCGGTGGGTGACGGGCTATATCCTCCTAAGGCAGAATAAAGTCTGCGCCTACCAGTGTGTGTTTCTTCAGCTTTGCTGCATTCCAGGTGCAGGGAGGAGACAATGACAAAAGTAAATAATTTAAGGAGGGAAATGCTATGGAGCGGACAGGTGTGCGGGAGGGGCGGACTGTTGAAGGGACAGACTGGGCGAAGGGCTTCAATGAAGAGGGTGGGTGTGCAGAACGCAGCCGCTGTTGCGGCTGAACCTGGGTGCCAAGCTGGATCACAGGGTGCTGAGTGCAGAGCCCTCAGCCCTCCGCAAGTCTGTACCCATGAAACAGAAAAACACGGATGTGATTCCAGGAAAACACGTGATTTTCATGGTGGCCGTGTAGTTACTGTGTGATACTGGAGAACCGCATGTCTCTTATAGAAAGGAGGACTTGTACTTGATATCAGGGGCTGTCTCTCCAAAAATGCAGTGATATTTACAAAACAGAAAGCACTGGTGTTAAACCACATGATGTGTATTTAAAATACTATCTCTATATAAATGTGTTTGTTTTAAAAAAATCCTTTTGTAATTACAGGAAATTGGAAAGCATATGCAGTCCTGTCAATAGAGAATCATTTAAAGAACTGCTATTTTCAGCTAATGCCACATTTATGCAATTGCACAAAGGGTGAGAGGCTTTCCAATATACACTTCTAAATCCCAAGTCAAAGTGTAATGTAACACCATCTTACACTGGCAGTAACAAAGTACTGTCAGTGCAACACTGTTAATACAAAGCAATGCAATGCAGGCCTCTCCATCTCTAGCAGAGGCCTTACGAGGATGTGTTTTCCTTTGCCAAGTGCAATTGTTAGTGGCAGACATTGTATATTTAAAAACACTGCATCTTTTTTAATTGCACTTTTTCTTTATGGAAGTCATGTCGATTGAAAAATATGGAATAGGGGTATATTTACATATCTTTGGATGTATGTTACCACATTTTAAACAATCAAAAGTAAAAGCAATGTGTGCTAAAATGAAACATCCATGTTGCCCGGAAATTTCATAAAAATATTCATGTGTGGGAAATCACAAAAGAACATTATGTAGCTGACACACATATAATCTGAAACATTCAAAATCCTATAAAAATAATGGCAGTATGCAAATAAACCTCTTAATTGGAAACATCTTTGAGGAGAATTTTCCAATCAGGATGGGGTAAGAGGAAAAACATCTGGAACAAGATATTAGCCTTTTACCTTACTCATTTTGCATTTTAATTGTTATTTAATGAAAACAGAGTAGTTCTATAAATGTAGAAAATATTTATGATTATACATGGACAAACAATATGAACAACAGAACACACATACTTTATGAACATTTAATTCTGCATTAAGAAGTTAAGTAAACTGGAATTTGCTGCCTACTTTATACAAAATCTGCACTTGATCCCTTTATAAAGATAACTTACTGTATGACATATTTTAATATAAATATCTATAATGAATACATATTTAGTCATTTATTTTAACAGTTATGAAAAAAATTCAGACACTTTGACTAAAAAACCTAGTACTCATCAATAATCGTTTGAGAATATTTTCACAGATTTGGAGACACTATTGTCTGTTTTTAAAGATATATTTATTTATGCATATAAGAGCTGGGGTGCATACCAGAGGTTGCTGCAGGGGAGTGAGAGGACTCACCAGAGACAGAGCAGGGAGCGGAACAGGCAGATCCACTGAAGCATACTGCTGAGGGGAGCAGTGGGAGACAGGAGAGGTCTGCTGCACCTGGCCGGGCATCGAACTCGTGCTGCAGTGGCCGGTGATAGCTTGACAGTGCTGAGACTCAACCCCTGCACCACAAGGGAGACTATTCTTTACAACAATTCAGAGAGCTGTTGGGTACAGTAGCGGAGGAAGAGTAAATTTTAATTTATCATCTTCTTGGTCTGCCTCTGATGTCAACTCCAAAATGTGTGGCCAGATGATGGGAATCAATTTAACTGTTTAAAAGTGAAGGAGATACATAAATACCTGGGAGAGACAAAGGTCGGGGGTCCACTGCTGGAGACCGAAGCCACACAGAGGCAGCCTCACCTAGCCCGGGAGCTTCTGCAGCCCCTGAGGATGGTGGAATCCACGTCTGCACGGCGTGGGCCACCGTGTTTTGCGCCTCTCGCTTGGAGTAGCTTGGCTTGCAGTTCACTTTATAGATGCCTAAATAAAGGGATGCATGTTAGTGTTCTCCGAAAAGAAGGGAAGGTGAGAGGAACAGGCGCAACCCTCCCCCCGGGACTTGGAAAAAAAGGGGCAGGTCGTGCACGGGTTTCCGCTCTTCCCAGCATGGCTAAGGCGCCGCTCATACCCACGGGGCAGCGGGAGTTCGCCTTATTTTTGGTCTCCAATAAATCCTTTGAAAACTTTTCACCAGTTTAATGCAGTTCAACAAACATTTAATTCAATCTAATTGCCCTTGACATTTAGAAAGCAGAACTCAGACACAATAAACTTTAACAATTAGCTGCCGGGCATGCACGGATTCTGAAGAAATGCGTGCTTTTCTTGGGTTCTCCCGGTAATAATATTGAAAAGTAATACGATTTACTCATCTTTTCTACAAAATTCAATGAATTGCCTTGTTCACTTCAATGACAAATAGGACATCAGCCAAAATTGTAAATTTGATTCCTCTACACTTGCTCATGAGGTGTACAATGCAAAGATCTGCCTTATAGTACAAATGGAAGGAGATAGAAACCTCTTCGCATACCTCGTATAATTGCAGTAAAATGCCCCATTCAAAAGTTTTACCTGCTGATCAACGTGCCACTTCATACTCCAACTTCATTTTATTTTTGCCAACTTCTATTCTGAGCAAAAATAAGACGGAAACATTTCAGAACCTTTAAATGTTTATGAAAACACTGTTTTGCTGTGAACGTGCAGCCTAAATGTGGACAGCTGCGCCCCGGAAAAGGTAGCGATTTGCAAATGCAAAGTGAGCAGAGCCAGCCCATCAAAACAATCAGTGTCACCCAGCGCCATGAAGTCCGAGCACCTAAGGGCGCTGCTTCTCATCCACACTAGCTCCTGAAAGGCGATGGGGGCGACAGTGAGCTAGTCTCAGCTTCAGAAGACTCTCCGGGGTCTACAGAAACGGGGGACCCCAACATCTACATATCAGCAACTATTGACCTTCAATAAAAAATAAAATAAAATACATACATTGTAGCTGTTGTAATTATGTCTTATTATATGACCCAAATACTTACTGCATGAAATCTACACCGTTTCTGACGTTTGATTAAAAGCCCTGCACATTACAGAGTTACCCATCATGCTCTGCACATAAAAGTGTAAGTTTGGGTTTGGATCAGCTCTATTCCAAGGACATTGTGCAGCCAAATAACAAAGAAACAAAAATTTAACTTGCCATGTTCTTCTATTATTTTACTTTACACTTCATTTGTTTCTGTTCCATAGCCTTGTACTTTATTATTACTTGTTGTTACTAACAGGCACATTCGATTTGATTCCAATAGAAGTTTCTGTCATCTATTAAACTATGAAACTAATGACTGTAGCATGTAACAGGTTTAATTACATGTATCGATTGTAGTGTTTATCTCCCTGTTTGTTTCTTACAAATAATCCAGTTAACTCTATTTATAATGTGTTGATGATTTAATCTTAAAAAGGAAATCTTGTAATGTCTCCAAGTGAGGTATTTAGCGTCATTCAACTTACTTTGTATTTGTAAGGCACATAACATTATTTTACATGCAAAACAACCTTCAACATATAGCTGTCAGAGTTCTTATATTAATGAATAGTGAAATGCTAGCTAGGTATCTTATTACAGCCTTTTGATGACATTCATGTGACTCCCTCTAAGGGATATTATCATTTATTTTCTTTACATCTTCTTCCTTCTTCACTTTGTTACCACACACACACACACACACACATGCAGAGCTAGGTGTGAAGGTAAGATTTCTGCTACCTTTCCATTTTCCAATCTATCTGTTGTAACTCCGTGACTACTCCAGAGGAAATTCCTTTTAGATGCTACCAGATCTTAATATCTTCGGTCTGATACCTGAAAAAGCTATTGTGTTTGGCTTCATAGATAGGATGAGTTTTACAATTAGTGTGTCTTTGTTATGTCTCCTAAAAACCCATAGCTAAATCTGTGGCCCACCTAAAATAGCTAAGAATCTGGATCAAAAAAATCTAGGTAAATAAATCACCGCACATGAGCACACACACTCAGAGATCATGTCCCAGTGTGTTCACATCTTCACGTCAGCCTCTCCTGAGCTAGCCTGAATCCCTGTCTGGTCCTCTGGGGTTTTGCAGTAATCACAGAGACACTGTGATCTCAATCCCTTAGTGCTTCTAATGCCAATAAAACCATGCCCCTGCTTAAGATTGCTTGTAGGAGTTCCCCCATGACACTAGTGCCAAAAACAACAAAGGAAGCCCCTGCCTCTCCCAGTGCAGAAAACAAAGCCCAGAAAATGATGCTGAATGGCAGCCACAGCCACTGGAAGATGGTCTGAATGGACCTCGCCTTCCCACGCCCAGGACACTGCACCCTGGAGGCAGCCCGAACACCCACTGAGGAACACTGGTAGGAGAGCCAGGCTTGGCCCCCACCATCACCCAGCCCCCACCTCATCCCTGAGGCCCCCTCGAAGACAGACGGCAACACACCTGTGCTCATGTGGGCGTCGAGATGAGGCAGACCGCAGAAGGATGATGTGATTATGTTGCTTTCGGGGGGTACTTGAAAAATTTTTATTTTCATTTTGAGGTCATATTATTGCTCTTCCATATGTGCATAGGTTGCACTCACCCTCCACCAAACCTTGCAAGCCCACCCCCTGCTGCTTCTGCCCCCAACACCTCCTCCCTCCCCTGTTCCCTCTGGTGACCGTTAAATTCTTCAGAGCTGAATGTGATGCTATTTTTGCTTAAAGGTCAGGCTGATGTGCTGGTGGTGGGTGTGATCCCCCCGATAACCTGGCACCCTAAGCCAACCCATACCGCAATGAAAATGAACACAACGAGAAGAGTAAAATACAGACCAGGTTGACAAAGAGGGAGCAGACACCAACTGACGTGCATGAGGCACGTGTACAGAGCTAACAGGGTAGCTCGGTGCTGAGGGTGGGGTGGTGCTGCTTTTGCAGAGACATTGTTTAAAAGGAGAACCACAAAACCGAAAGATGGACTCGGCAACTAGTTTGAGATTCTTTTGTCAGCTCTTTCAGCACCTTTATATAAAAATAGTCTGGTTATTCCGACAGGCATAAAACATTGAAGAGTTTGGGAGGGTACATGAGATAAAAGAATTCATGTATTCACATTGTTCCACAGTTTGATTTGCATATTTAACAAATACATTCTGCTTGGGTCAAAGTGTGTGAAAGAAAGCAACAGCATAAATTCTGCAACAATCCGCAGCAGAGTCTGAAGTCACCAGGTCACCTTTGCAATGCACATCAGTTGCCATTTTTACTTCGTCAAAGGTTTATGGTCTCCCCTGCACAATAAATATAAAAGATGAAACAAGGCTTGAAGAATTTCATTGGGAATTTCCAGCATATTAAAATGTAAATATTTTCCTTATGTCAACATTTTCCTCTGAACGCTCACACAGGGTTTATTCATTATTATAAAGTGACAACAACTTATGAAAATGCTCAGTTGATCTGGTCAAATCTAATCGCCTCCTGTCGCTAACTCAACTGGCCCCACACACAGGTGCTCTTTGTGCTGCCAACTTCAATCATGGCAAGGAGAAGAACGCATTCAAGTTGCACAAAGGCTGAGCTATTTTAGCGGTAAGATGCTATCTCAACCTTTTTACTTATTAATTCATCTGCATAATAGAATTTCTATCCAGATTATTAAAGGCAATATTTATTTTTCTCTAGATAGCCTCTTTCAAAAGTTAAGATGATCAAAATAAAAGGGATGCAGATTCGACTGGAATTATGAAAGGTACGTTGCCAGCGAGAGGAGCTCCCACAAACTAGTAAAGATTCAAATAAACTCACGCCAGGGGACTGACCTCATGTTCTGCCTGCAAACCATCTCTTTGATTTATTTTGTCATGAAGATACAAAAGCAGCCTTTGCTAAGCTTCATTGAATAACAGATCAGAATATTTTATCCTTCGTACAATTGTGATTTTTGTAGCGATAACCGATCGGACATGTGCTCCTCTACGTGAAGTATGATGTAAGTAGCCTCCCAGGACAGTTTTGGGTCACAAGGAGGAGATGTCTTTCTATTATGTCATTTGTTTTTTTTTTTTTATAAAGATTTATTTATTTATGCATATAAGAGCTGGGGTACAGGCCAGAGTCCAGAGAGGTGAGAGGATTGACCAGAGCCAGAGTGGGGAGCAGAACAGGCAGATCAACAGAAACACACTGCTGAGGGGAGCAGTGGGTGAGGCAGGAGAGGTCTGCTGTGCCATGTGGGTCCTCTCCTTGGCCGGCGGCAGGGATTGAACTCGTGCTGCAATGGCTGAGGATTGCTTCATAGTGCATTGCTTAACCCACTGTGCCACCAGGGAGGGTCCTCTATTATGTCATTTGGAACTCATTTCTTTCTGCATCTGTGTTTGATCAGGGGAACGTCACATCAGAATGTTTGGTCATAAAACCAAACAGCGCTACATGACTGACTTTTAGTATAATATCATCAGTCTTTGAAAAAGGTGGAAGTGACCTTATGATAATGTATCATGAGAATAACAAGAGTTTTAGCCTTCCATCTCCTACTTCTGCAAGAAATGACTTAACTAATTGTTAAGTGCAATTGAGATTACTCATCAGCATTCTTAATTCAAACAGTTACTAGTTTTGCTCCAAGTTAAGAGTTTGAAAGATGAACCATACACTAGAGTTGATGAAATGAAAATCATGTAAGGTAAATAACATTTTTTTTAAAACAGAAAGCAATTTTCCCCAAAGTTTTAAGTACTAGAGATTAAATTTATTTTAAAAAATTCAATTTTACTATTGTTCAACTGTTCAACAAAATGCAAAATAATGCTTATTTCAATGTAGATTATCCTATTCAATTTAGTTAGAAGGAAATAAAATATTAGTAGATCATTTATGCTCCCAACATAGATATCTGAATGAAATATAATATTCTCTTATGTGAAAAAAATTAATTTAAATGATAATCTTCCACATGCTGAAAGAATACCACTTTTTATGCAAAATTTTTACCGTTAGATTATCTCCTAAGAATTTCAGGTTCGGGCCTCCCTGGTGGCGCAGTGGGTTAAGCAACGCACTATGAAGCAAACCGCAGCCACTGCAGCACGAGTTTGATCCCTGCTGCCGGCCAGGGAGGGGACCCACATGGCGCAGCAGACCTTTCCTGCTGTGCCCGCTGCTCCCCTCAACAGTGCACTTCCATTGATCTGCCTGTTCTGCTCCCCGCTCTGTCTCTGGTGACTCCTCTCACCCCCTCTGGCCTATACCCCACTTCTTGTAGCATAAATAAATAAATCTTTAAAAAACAAAAGAATTTCAGGTTCATATTTCTCTCAGAATCTCAACTGCCTAATTCAAGGAATAAATCATTATTTCTCTTGATATTTTATACCATTTTTTAAAATTAATTTTTGCGAAGAAGAATTAGGATGTAGGCCAGAGGAGCAGGAGGTGAGAGGACTCACCAGAGACAGAGTGGGAAGCAGAACAGGTGGATCGACTGAAAGACACTGCTGAGCGGAGCAGCGGGTGAGGCAGGAGAGGTCTGCTGCGCCACATGGGTCAGCTCCCTGGCCAGGGATAGAACTCAGGATATAGTGGTGATAGCCTGAGATGCAACTTCTTAGGCCACCAGGGAGGTGGGATACTTTAACTTTATTCCAGCTGAAGCATCTCTTCTTTTCTAGAATCTCCCTACTGGGGAAAAACACTCATGGTTCCATGGAAGAGGTGTAACGGTGTTTCCAGGTTTTTACCGTTATAATTGTGCATTTTGCTTTCATTATACTACGATGAAGACTGAAGTTGATTGCTATTTCTCCTCAGTGTGAGAGATCACACTTCTCTGTAAAACTGGAATTTAAGATTGTCAGAGGGAGTAAAGATCATGTGAGAATTTCACTTCCTATAATAAAACATCCAAGCATAAATGAATTTTCAGAAGTACAAAAAGATAGACTTCCTCTTTGAGCACCAAAAATCTCAAAAGCTTTAAGAACATCTATTAACAGCATTACCCAATTGTTTATGCCCACATTTAATAATGTACTTCAGGAAAAAGAACTGATTGTATTTATCTCTACCTTTGATATATATTGCTTCCTTTTTTTCAATATTAATCTTTTTTTTTTCTGTGAAACTTATGAGAAAAATATACATCATTTCTGGACATTTTTCTTTGCACTGAGTTGCAATGTTGAATGTTACTGTGCAGAAAAAATAAAAGCCCTCAGCTCCTTCACTTTGATATTTGCTTGATGTACTGAATTATTGCAAGGGGATTTCTGAAATATTAACTTACTGCCTTATTTTGTTAGACATAAAATAAGGGCCAATACAATTATTGAAGAACAGACAATCTTTGTTTTATATCTGAGCACAAATTTAATAATATCAAGTATTCTGAAGTATTATCATTTGCTGATATTAATTAGTTATCTAGATTTACACACATAATAACAATTCTCAGGTTAATCCTGAAAAATACCTAAGAAAATATATTCAACTTTATAAACTTGCTTAAATTTTATCATATTTTCCTTAATTTTGTCTTTTTCCATCTTGAAAGCATCATTTTAATATTTAATTTAGCAACTAATAATGCATAAACCCATACTTAATATTTATTCTAATGCCTCTAGACAAAAATCTAAGTTAGCTTATAAGGTCAAAAATGTAAGATTTGTAAATGTTACCATAGTAAACTTGATAGTTCACAGGAAAAATATATTAGTTATCAGATAGTGTACTTTTGACAGGAAATGTACTTTCTCTGAAAGAGAAAATATATAAAAGTCTGCCTGCTTTGATAAGGAAAATGTACATTTTTGATGTATCAAAATAGTTTTTGATGTATCAAGACATTTTAATTCCATGCCTTATCTTTCTCTTAAAATTATTCTTTCACACAAAAGTTATTTGTTAGAGAGGAAATTATTATTCCTATTCCTCTTCATCAAAATATTTCTATATGCTTGAAGTAATTTTAAAGTAATCTAGCAAAATGTGCTAGGTCATAATACTGTAATATGCAACAGTAAAAAAAATGATTACATGTTTATCCACATGTAGTATGGAGCCAAACCAGGGTTCAATTTCCTATGTTCTATGGTTTTAAGATTTAGGTTTTCAGCTTTGTTTTAGGAATATGTCTGAATTTTATTTCTGCTTCATATAGTAGACATTTTAACTCCTTTTACATTAATTGACTCATTATTAGATTTAAATGTTGGTTACTAACAGGTATTGTGGCATGTTTTTATGGCTTCTGCTTCTGGCCATGGTGGAATAGATTCTAGTCTGAATGGAACACAACAGCCATCTGCAGGTGCTGCACTAGAGATTTTCCCGAGGCTCTTGTCAGGGAGAAGGCAGGGAGCGGCAGAGAGAAGGGACATGATAAGAAGGAAGATCTGTTTGCATGACTGTGGGTCTCTAAGGATCAGTGGAAAGAGTCAGGGCAAAAGCAGAAAAAATAAGCAGCCTTTCGAGATGGCATATCAAGCAAAGCAAAGGTAGGAAAAATCTGGCTATGGGAAAATACTGGAAAAGAATACTGGAAAAGAAAAGCTTGAGGGAGGGGCTACCTTAATTTCATGTTATACATTTTTTAATTACTCCTGAGCCAAATATGAGCAGACTCAATTTAGCCCTGCTGGAGACCAAAGTGTGTAACTGTCCAGAATGATACAGCCCAACGCCCAGAGTTCACGGTTTGGACATGACAATTGCTAACGCAGTAAGAGAAACGACTTACAGAGAAAAAGATAAGGCCAAATCTCTCTCCTTTATAATCTCCTTATTGTAAGAATAAAAATTTCAGCATTAGATGAATTTTTAGTATGGTTCAGATTCTCAAGAGAAATAAACGGAGGTCAGACTTGCCCGGCCCAGATGGGGGACCAGCAACGAGGACTTTCAGGCGTTGCCCAAACTCTCATCACTAACCCTGAGCAAGATGTCCTCACGGGGCCTCCCTGGTGGCGCATGTGGTTGAGCACTGCGCTGTGCAACATCAGCAGCCGCCGCAGTGCGAGTTCCCTCCCAGCCAGGGAGGGACCTACATGGCACAGCAGACCTCTCCTGCCTAGTGCGCTGCTCCCCTCGGCAGTGTGTTTCAGTCCATCCGCCTGTTCTGCTCTCTGCTCTGTCTCTGGTGAATCCTCTCACCCCCACACTTCTGGCCTGTACCCCAGTGCTTGTGTGCATAAGTAAATAAATCTTAAAAAAACAAAAAAAGATATGATGTCGGAAGAGGAAGAGATGGGAGTTACCAGTAAGAAAAAAAGAAATGACAAAACGAGCCAAATGCAAATTCTAGAACGTAAGAGAACAAATTCCAAAATTAAAAAAAAAATCAAATTTACTGGCGTTCATCACTGCATGCAACCGAGAAATTAGTACCCGAGATAGAAGATAGGCAAGAGATCATCCAGCGTGAAAGAAAAAACTGGAAAGGAAACAGGAACATCACTTGCTAAGTAGTACCAGGAGCTCGGCTCACACGTATCTATATGCGGGAGGAGAGGACGTGCAGGATGGGGAAAAATAATTTGAAGAAACGAAGCACCAAAATGCCCCAAATTCAATGTTCACTGAGTCTCAAACTGAATAAATATGAGGAAAAAAGGTTAGATGGTAGCCCTGCACAGTGAAATGCTGAGAGCCAGAGATTAAAAGCAAAGCTTGAGGGCAGCAAGAGAAACACAACCCGTTAAATAAGTGAGACAATTAATGACTGACTTCCCACTAGAAATGATGGCTGGCCAGGAAAAGTTGAATAAATCTCCAAGTGAGAACAAAAAAATTCCTGTTACTGCTGAAAATGTTTTTCAAGAATGAAGGCAACATAAAGACATTTTTAGATCAAAGGAAACAGCGATATTTTGCCATCGGCCTTCCCTTCAAGAGTTACTGAAGGAAACTCTTCAGACTGAAGGGAAATGTTCCTGGACAGGAACTTGGATCTTCAGAAAAGGGTGAAAAGGAGCAGAACTGGTAAATATTGGGCTGAAGGCAAGTGGCTGTTTTCACTTTATTAGCTTTGTAATTTATGTAACGTTTCAAAGCAAAATGATAATGCTTGCGTAGTGCCAGTTACTTGGAAATGTAGTACATATAACTAGGGCTTAAAGGTTGTTTTTTGAAGCTGTGTGATGACAAGATTCCTACGTTTTATGTGACATTGCCCAATACTAACTGCATTTTTTTTGCAAAAATAATGCAGAGAAGTGTAACTAAAAATTAATAGAAAAGCAGAATTCCAAAAAAAAAATTCAAGAAATGACAGTCAAGAAAGGAGATGCAAGGGAATGAAAAACAGAGGCGACGCATTGATAACAAAGAATAAGATGATAAATTCAAATTCCACCCTATGAATAATTATATTAAACACATTAACTAGAAGAAACTGTCAGAAGAAATTAGGAAATATAAAGACAAAAGAAATAGTCAACCATGTGAAATCTCTAAGATGCATTTTAATGTTAAGTGAGACAGAGACCAAAAGTAACTGAATGGAGAAAAATATGCCCTGCAGCAAGGCGAAGCAATACTCCTGAAATGGCACCACTAACCTTAGATGAAACGGATCCATGCCACAAAGAGGTACCCAGCATAAGAAGAACCAGTGGTCATGGTGGAAAAAGACCATCTCATCAGATAACATAACACAAGTGTTTATGCTCCCCAAACAAAGGTTCTCAATATATGGAGAAAGAATGACAAAATTAAAAGGAGAAATGAGTGAGTTCTCAGTAGAAAGGCTTCTAACATCCTTCGTGAACAGCTTATAGCCCAAAAAGAAGACCGCCGGGAAGACACAGAAGATTTCACCACCACTCTCAAGTGCCTTGATTTAGTTGCCATTGAAGGAACACTTGGCCCTAAAAAGGACAAAGTGACCTGTCTTTCAAAAGCAAAAGTCATATTACTAATATATCCAGTCTTCAGAAAATTTCAGAGCATGGAATCAGGTGTAGTATTTATTTGACCAAAAATGATTTAATTTGGATCAATAATAAGATTTGTATATGTTTAGAAACTGAATATTTGAACAAAACTCCCACTTCTAAAAATACCCCCAGGTCAAATCAAAGAAGAGGGGACAAAAGTTGGGGACACCATTCCTTGCTTCTCAGGGTCCTCTGCTGCTTGGCCCCAGCCATGAAGCAGATTATATGATTTTTACTATTTTCCTATGAACAGATTTGGAATGAGCTTTTCAAAAATGGAAATGTGAAAATATGATGTTTCAGAAATAATATTTGAAAAGAGAGCTATATCATCCCAGTAATTTTCTCTCTTCAAACTATCTCTAATGAAAAAAAGTCACTCAAAAATGTTGCCAGAGTTTCTGTTAATCCCACATAACTTATCAATTTTCAAAGTGCACTTGATTATCTACAAACTGTCTACTCTGTCATTAATTATGTAGGAAAAGAAAAAGGGAAAGAAAATATTGGAAGACCTTAATGTAACTGAGACTTTCTCTGCAATGATTCAATTAATTGGGAATTAATTATCCAATTAATTGGAGATATAATCTGAAATGGATTTCATAGTAAACTTTCTAAAAGTAGGATAAATAGGTTTGGCCAAGTTTCTATCAACCACCTTCTTTCTTAATATGGAAAAATAAGTTAGATTTAATGACTCTCTCTTTCTAGCTGTTTTTTTTTTTTTTTAAATGAAGGCTCCAAGACTGATGTGAGCAGAACTATGTTGATGTCTGTGAGAAAGTCCATCTATTTTCATAGCGAAATAGAGCAAAATTGAGGGGAAAAAAATGTCTGCATGGGAGAAAGAGAAAGTGATTACTATGGCCAAAAAAATAGAGACATGAAAACACAGACAATTTTTTGAAATATTTATAGAAGTTTAATTTTTGCAGTTCTCATTTCCTCCTTAGCTTCGTCTTGTTGAAGAAAAAAAATAGTCCATGAAATGTTAGATTTAAAAAATGTGTATTAGTCTCCAGTGCTTTTAAAAATTACTGTTTCTCCTCTGTTAGGTTTTGCCCCAGGCAATAACCAACCCTTAACACAAATATTGAAAAGGAAGAAGGAAAAAAAATTAAAAAAAAAAAAAACAACCTCCAGAGACACACTAAGATATCTTAGGATTTTGAACAATCAAAAAGGCAAAGGTCATATGGGTTATTTGAAAACCCCTTTGAGGGAAAAATTGATCCATTCCTTTAATGTTCTCCACAAGGAGGATTAATTCTCTTTGAGTCTCTTAAATAATATAAGGGAAAGCCCATTAAGGAGCAGAGACAATTTGCTGCTCTGGCTGCCTGATTCATAGAACTTTCAAAACCAATCCCAGACTAATATATTCGATATTGATCTTGATTTTTATATTATCTTAAAACCAGAGAAAATTTATTTCCTCCTAAAAATATAGTTTAAAATAACCAACTAATACTCTGTCTTCAAAGTTGCTAGTGAGAATCTCTTCAAATACTAGCGAAAAGTTCAGAGTAGGAGGAGGAGTCGAAATTTTGTCAATTCATGTTATAATTCACTGTTTATCATTCCCAAGTGATGGATATTAAATAAGTCAGACTTCATTCTAATAAAAGCATAAGTAATAGGAAAGCACTCTTTCATAACATCGTCTTTATGCATTCTAGTAACATTGCATTTTATGTATCATAATGTCTTTTCCAAGTTTAATGTACACCACGAAGAAGTGAGACAGCATCTGCTATTAAATTGTTTTTAAAACTTGGTGCAATCAGTAAACAGTCTCTGTTTACTGATCCTGAAGGGAAGGAGTGAAATGATTTCTGATCCCCTTCTAACTCAGACATCCACCCTCTCACTAGAGAAACCTGCAGGTACAAGGATGAAGCCACGGGCTTGCTTTTCCCGTCGCAGAGGTGTCCATGCTGGTGAGTGTTATGCATATTTGTGATATTTCTATTGAGCTATAAACCATATATCATGAAGTTCATGGATAAGTCTCTACAATTTTTACTATCTCCACAGCATCATTTGGCCACACTGCAAAAGAAGTTTGGAGCGCATAATCGGCCCCTACACAGTATCTACCTGGTACCTGGTAGCCATTAGCTGTCACTCCCCTGGAATACTCAGTGCTGCAGGTCATCTGTTCGCTTCAAGGGCATGGAGTGATGTGTTCGCATGATGTCAGCTTTCACTTACTGTGAGGTTTTAAAGTTCATCTACTGTTGAAAGTGATCATTCTTGTTTATTGCTAAATATAAGGTCTAATTTATGGACATGCCACAGAATGTTCATTTATTCCTCAGTGGATGGACTTCTTTTCCACTGTTTGACTATTACAGATGATCCCGGTGTGAGAATTTGTGAACAAGTTTTGGGGTAGGCATGTGTTTTCCTTTCTCTTGAATACCTACCTAGGAGAAGAATAACTGGGTCACATTTTAGCCCTATGTTGAGGAATATCAAACTGTTTATCACTATATTTGAAATGAAACTGTTCTAGTTTTCCCACGTATTCACCAACACTGGTTATTTATCTACCTTTCTTCTTGTTCTTATTACAGCCATCCCAGTGGGTAGAAAATGGTATCTCACTGTGGTTTTGATTGCGTTTCCCTGATGACTAATGATGTTCACTATCTTTTGATGAGCTTTAGGAGAAATGTTTATGCAGATCTTTCCGCATATCTAATTGAATTTTGTCTTTTTATTGTTGAGCTGTGTTACTTATACATTTTAGACATCATATATAATTTCCCGCTATGGCTTTTCTTTTCCTTTTTGATGATATTATTTCAGCACAAAAATCTTAAACACAATGCCATTCAAATGATCTATTTTGACACTGTCATTTTTGCTTTTGTTGTCATATATAGGAAGTTATTGGATAATCAAGCTCACAAAGTTTTACTCTTGTGTTTCCTCTTAAGTTTTGGTTCTTACTTTTAGTTCCATGACCCATTTTGAGTTAGTTTGTTATGTGGTGTAAGAAAGAGTCCAACTCAGTTTAGTTGAGCAAAATTTTAGGGACTTTTCAAAAATATTTTCACTCTCAGTGCTATTCCAATGAATACGATTGAGAAATTATATTTTAAAATATTTTAGCATGCTAAAGTACCCTTTTCTCCTAGAAGAACATAGGTTAGGAATGATTCCATTGCAGTTATACTCCTTAGATATTAAGTGTCATCTCTTAACTTTTGTTTCAGAATATTGTCAAGGATTTTAGAAAATTTTATAAGAGAATGAATGATATATGTAATTTTATGTAATTCCTGTCTATCTGAAATACCTTTATTACATCATAAGAAAGCCACATTTATTGGTTAATTTTGAAACAGAGAACATTATAATATCATACATAAACACAATTTACAAAGTCAGTTTTAGAGATGTAGTATAGTTTGTTTTATATGCCTTACTTCATGTAGCATGGCCTTTGTTACACTTCGTACATGATCTCCTAAATTGTATCATACAGAGCAATATTAGTCTTATTTGGAGATGAAGAAAGGAAGGTTTGACAAAAGGAAGAAACAGATCTACTGTGTTATCCATTGATGAGATCCGAAGTATTTTACTGAGAAAGGTTCATGCTAATAGGTGGGAATCTAGATATTACCTTGTGTGTTGACCATTTTTATTTAAAATATTTCAAGTGGCATTCAGTGGTCTTCAACCAACGACATGAACAGGAAGAGCATGTGAAGGATAGGAGAGGGGAAACCAACATGGCCACGCTATATAAATCTGTGAGTCGAACATCTGTTTACAACAATCAAATCCCAGATGAATACGATGTTATTTCCTATTGTGTAGAATTAAATAATTTTGATGGTTCTTTTGGGTAAAGTATGTCCACCCAGAGATGTAGAAAGCTGCCTGAGTGTCCATCTCCAGGCAGACCCTTACTCTGAACCGTTAAGATGAAAGCTGAAAACTAAAGTACAGAGAAGAGATGATGAGCACTCTGTCCTGACCTGATGTCAGCTTGATACCAGTTGCTATATATGGTCATGTTGACTTGAACTTGTATTTCTATATTGTATTGGAACTAATTGAATTTTTATACTGCTTTATTGGTTATATATTCCTTTAACCATTTGGAAATTGGTGCAAGTTAGCAGGAAAGTTGTTTCCTTCTATCTCAGATACATAAATCTTTAGGAACACAGCTTGACTATGAATGTCTTCCAATCGCTCCGATTCTTGCAATCTCCTTAGTCTGTAAACTATCCAAATGGAAGGAGTCGCCATTTGTTCAAATTAAAGTACACTTTGTTCTTTATTCTGAACGTCCGCACAAGCTTCCTGGTAGCAGCTTCAGATTTCCTTTGGAATATTCAAAAGCCTCACCTTGTTCCTATTCAGAAAAGGTTTGGAGGAAAATATAATTCAAAAGCGGCACCGCTAATAGCTCATTGATACCGATACAGCTTCTGCTTCAGCAACGCCGCATAGAAATGAAATTAAAATCATAAAAGCAGAAAAAGACATGCAGATGCGGTGCAGACAGCAGCACCAGGCACCAGGGCAGTCGACAATCAGCTCTCATTACTGTCTCATTTTTCTCTTTTATGCACAACCAACGGTGCTTTCCTTTCCTTTTATTTATTCTGCCATTTATTTCAGTTTAACCAAGATCTCACCTAGCACTTTTTCTTTACCTTTTATTTCACAACCTCACATTTTCTCAAGGTTTTTGCAATTATGACAGTATACAAAGCAGTCCTCTAGCAATCTCCCCCCCCCCCCCATTTGGTGCGGCTAGCTATTAATAAAGGAGACAGCCTTTATTTATTAATAATTATTTATTGAGATGGCCTTCTGCATGTGTGTACATATATAGCATACGCACATGCACACACAGACATCTCTCTTGGATTTAGAAATTGAATCAAAACCACACACGGTTGAGTTGTTGATGGAGCAGGAGGCTAGAACTGGAAAACGAGGCACCGGCAGAGGGTCGCTGCAGCAGCGCAGACCAGCACGTGACCTTGCCGAAGGTCAGGCCCTGTTGCAGGGAGCAGCCGCTGCGATGGTGCCTGCTGCTGTGCTGGGTTATGGGCCCGTTCGTAGAGGTATCATTTTAGTAAAATACTTTAATTAGTAGGCCTACATGAAACAATTAGCATAGCCTTATTCAGCTTCCCCTTTTGAATTCTCCATCTGCGAATGAAAGAAGCTTATTGTCCAAATTCAAAAGTCATCATACAGCCCTGTGCTTCTGTGGTTTATTATAACGGCCTCGCCTGCATTTTAACCCTTGGAGTTGCTGGAGTCGCCTTTTACCTGCGCCTCTGTCGCCCTCCTGCCTTCCCGTCTTAGACCTTTGGGGCCTGGCGCTCCTGTGGGGCCTGTTGTGTCGTCACGATGCAAACTAGAGTTCAGGAAACTGTCAAAACCCCTCTGACGGACGGTTTTGCTGCTGCTGCGGGCTGGGTCTGGTTTCCCATGAGTGCCTGCTGGACAGAAAGCTGAAACTGCCCGCAGGCCAGCGACTGCCCTGGGCGCCCTCGCCCACCCCCAGCGGCGCCCTGGGGGTTCCGGCAGGTGGCCCCCTCGCGGGTCTGTACAGCCCACCCCACCGCGCGCACGACCGCATTCCCTGGGTGCAGTCCTCTGCCCCGATAGCCCCAACCTCTGCCGTCAAAGGAAAAGAACAAAAGCACTGCGCTGTAGACCACTTTATTGATTTCCTCACCGAGAAATGTGAGCGGGAAGCCTGACCCCCACCCCCGGGCTGGCTCCTCCAGACGCTCTGAGTCCCCGGCCCCTCTCCGCTCCCCACTCAGGGACGCCAGGGGCTGGGCAGAGGTTCCCGGAGAAGCTCTGGGTGGCCTCCAGCTAGCCCCTACCTGAAGGCACAGCCATGCCCTCGCCCTCCCGGCCACCTGCACCCGCGACGCAGCCCGTGCCCACTCTGCCCCCAGTGGCCTTCACCACAGGACGCCCGGAGCCCCCACACCGCCGCGGATCCTGAGCTTGACGCGCCTTGGCCCCGGGTGGCCTCGGGCCTTGGAGCCACAGGAGACCGAGCCTGCTCGCGCGCCCCGGGGAGGCCTCAGGCCAGACCCGGGACAAGCGTCGCGTTTGCTGTGACCTTCGCCCGGAGTGTCAGCTGTGTCGGACACCGGAACACGAGCGGAGCGGCGCCTCCAGGCCGCCAGCCAGGAGAGAACACGCCAGCTCCCGAGGCAGTGCCGGGAAACAAGACAGAGGCGGCCTCTTTAATTAGACGGTGGTGACCTGAGTCCCGCTGAAGGAGCGTGGGTCTGTCTGTGGTTTATAAACTACAACGATTCATATGATCCCACTTCTGTGGGTGTTAATTATACGGTCCTCTGTGCATCTCATAAACAATAGGTGTGCGCCTTGGAGAAGTTGCTGGAAGGCATATTACCCTCGGAAATTTAAAAGGAATAATCACTTTTTGAAGGTTACATCTTCTTGGTAGTTAAGAAAGTAAAATCAAATTGGTGCAGATGCTTCTAAGAATGCTGCAGAGGAATAATGATGTCATTTCCACATGGAATTCAAGAAGAGGACACTTTCCAAAACATAAGAGTCATGTTGGAAAAAGTCGAGTTTTAGACCAACAACTCAATCTTCTCTTTCTCCTTCTCCTTGTCTTTTTTTTTTTTTTGAAGTATGGCAAAGAAATATTTTTATTTCTAGATAATGTTAATAAAAATGCATGCTCAAATTCGGGCTTCCCAAGTGTCTGTGCTGAGTCTGGAGACTTCGGAGCAGCTCACAAGTACACAGAGCTGCGGCTCGCACTTCACACCACCGAGGCCCTAGCAGGCAGCGGGCGCGCTGTATGCGGCAAACTGGTCTCACCTGTGGATCAGCAGCTAACCGGCCACAGGACACTTGCTCTCTTTGCTCCCCCGTGAACTCCTAGAATGCTTATCTTTTTTTTTTTTTTAAATATGGACAGAATCACTGTTTATCGATCGGCTATAGAAATCCAAGAACTTGCTGAAGGCAGAGGCCTCTCCCAGGGCTGACCTGTTCTGCATTTAAATAATCACATTTGAAGAAGCTAAGTGGCTCCTTCCAGGCGGAAAAGCCTGGATGGAAGTCTTTTCCAATTAGAGAAATGCTATTTTTGTCATCATATATAATTTTGATGGAAAAGTTATTTTATGTCATTTATTTTCAATAAATTGCAATCAAACCCAGGAGAGCATATTAGTTTTAGGAATATCTAGTAATAATGGAAAAATTATGTCTTCCAGTTGTGCTTATGTTGTCTGGGAAAGAAATACCCACACAATGGGAATGATTCACGGTGGAAATTCTCCACTTAATGTCATCCTCCAGGCTGGGGCATGATTCCTGGCTAATTTTCACCTCTCATGAAAGCATTGTGCCTTCGGTGTTTCTTTCTGCTATTCTTTACTTATTTTGTCTTTGTTATGATATTATTTGATCACACAGAAATTCAATTAGGTGTTTACATGACTTAATGTGCATCCCACAGATAAGATAGCATTCCGATTGTAAAGTCTTATCTTTTCTTTTTTTAATATTTTATTTACTTATGCCTACAGAGGTGCTGGGGTTGAGAGGACTCACCAGAGACAGCAGGAAACAGAACAGGCAGATTGACTGAAATGCACTGCTGAGGGGAGCAGTAGGGAGACAGGAGAGGTCTGCTGTGCTGTGTGGGTCAGCTCCCTGGCCGGGGATCGAATTTGCACAGCAGTGACTGGGGAAGCCCCATAGTGCTGCGCTCAACCCCTTGCGCCACCAGGGAGGCTTGTAAAATCGTTTCTTAATGGGGAAAATATGAGCTATGCAAAATCTAAATGATCCAGGCATATTCACGAAGAAAGGTTAATTACATGTACACTACTCAATTCACTTCTGAAATTTTCTTTCGTGATAATTTCTTTCTCTTCCTTAAATATATCTAAGGGAAAACTTTTAATATGGGGGAACTTATATACTTGTTAATTTGTTTTATTGTGGCTGATGTGATTAATTATAAAGTTCTTTCTTGGGAGATTATTTCAGGGAAATATATCATTAAAATTCTTCTTCGTAAGAATTAACTCTTAACAAACTTGCTCTCATATCTTCCTATTCATTAAATTTTTACATGTGTAATGACAAAATATGAAAAGTTGACAAGTTAAAACATATTTAAGAATCTTGTATGTTATTATCCATTAATAAGGTTATTGAAGTTCTGCAATTGAGTATACCACCAGAAAAAGAAAATACATATATATTTGATCTGTGCTGTTGGGTGGTAGGGAAATACTTCTTGAAGAAAGCTAGTTTTATGTGAGATTTTTCTTCAGAAGTTGACATTTCTATAGATGACTCAACTAACCTATATTAGCAGTGTTTAATAAACTTATAAGGTGATTAATAAATCGCATCTATTGTGATTACTCTGTTGTGGGAGTGTTTATGTATTAGTATTGAATTCCCTGATATAAATAAGGAAAAATCCGGGCCTCCTGGTGGTGCAAGGGGTTGAGCACTGCACTGTGAACCATCTGCAGCCTCTGCAGCATGAGTGTGATCCCCGGCCAGGGAGGGGACCCACAGGGCGCAGCAGACCTCACCTGCCTTGCCCACTGCTCCCCTCAACAGTGTGTTTCAGTGGATCTGCCTGTTCTGCTCCCCGCTCTAGCTCTGGTGAGTTATCTCACCAACCCCCATGCCTCTGACCTGTACCCCAGTTCTTGGATGCATAAATAAATAATAAAATATTTAAAATAAATAAATAGATAAGTAAATAAATAAGGAAAATCATGGTAGAAACTAGTAGTTATCCCCTAAAATCTGCCCTGCCCATTTATAACAGAGGACATTTAACTGGGCATCCTGCTATGCCATATTAGCTATCCGATATTAGATCAAGTAGCTCTCATTGTAGCTTGATAAGTCTTTATTAGTAGGTTCCAGCCAGGCAGGTGAACATAAGTGCCTGTAGAAGTTTCCTGAACATTACTTTAGATATACTCCGTATTGTTCCTGTTTCCTTTTCCATTTCTCCCTCATCCATCCTGGACTACTGATTCCACCTGCTGCCAGAGGATGAAAGCGACCTCGTTAAGCTGAAGGATGCTGGCTCCCTAAGGAACTGGTGCATCAGACTTGGGTTATAAGCCCCTGTAAGGGTTGAGGCTTTCTTAGTTATGCTACCCTTATTTCAGATTTGTCTGTTGTTCAGAGCCAAACAAAACTAACTTAATACAGGAAGAATGGAGCAGGTCATAAATATACTTGAAAGGGTGAGGAGACATCTCCTGTCATTGTACACCTCTTAGGGAATCATGCAATTACTTAAGCGCACCACATTAAAGATAAATCTGGCAGAGGCCCATGAACTGAGAGTGGTGGTTATACTGGAGTTGTAGAAAAGGAAAAATAACAGAGACTGTACGTCATAGACAGCATGGAGCCTGCCAAAGGGAGAGAGACTCCGAATTCTTTTCAGTACAATTAAGTAGCCTTCCTCAATAAATGACTGTTGTAACATTTGCTGACAAGGTCTCCTTTAAGAGGATCATCTCGTTTTGCCTTTCAAGTTGTTTTTCTTCCTGATGATTTGAATAGCTTGTTGTTGGATCTATAGGTGTTAATGATCTGAAGCCAGAGCAAAGGTTCAGTGCAGTCACCTCACAGCATGAGCTCACTGTGGTCATAAGTTCTCATCAAAGGGTAACTGTGACCCTGTGATGAAGGCATAGCAAAGACCCAGTCAGAAGACCCTCTCCAACCACCAGCTTCAGCTCAGCCAGGTCTAAATCTGCAAATAATATCTAAGTAGTCTCAGACTAGTTATCTTTAGATGACATTCCAAATAAAAAGAAATTTTCATCTATTGTCAGATCATTGATAGAACATAAACAATGACTGGGGAGAGAGAAAACATAACATATGTTTGTTTTTAAGGCTTTTTGACAAAAGGAAATTATAACTATTTGGTGGATATGAAAGCATTAGAGAAAAATTGTTATTGTGGGTAGACATTTTAGAATATTGTGGGTAGAAAAATTTTTCACGATATTCTCCTGGGACACTTATTCTTCCATTTTTAAAATTAGTTTACTAAGTATCTACCATTTTCTGGACAATATTACAGGAAATAAGAGGATTATGTTTCAGGGTTATCCAGGGGAGCAAAAACACATTTAAACTCAAAGTGAAAGGTGAAGTTATGGAGAAAGCAAATAGTATTAGAAAAACATACATTAGGGCCACCCAGCAGAGTTTATTACACTTCCAGCTTGCATTTGGAGGAGAATAGAAATTACATAGACAGGTGAGAGAAAGGTGGCTTGTAGTCCTGTCTTCTGTGTGTATAGATCTTACTTTATGGTATCCTGGAGATAGGATTAGTCTTAAGAGCTTGATGATTATCCTTTATAGTTACCTACATGGTTGTTCTGTTTTTCAATTATTTTCATTGAGGTAATGTTGACTTATAGCATTGCTTTGTGTTTTAGAGGTATAGGATCCAACAATCACCAACAAATATCAGGAAATTTGTTCTTAAACTAGATAAATACATACATTCCTTAAGAACCTTATACTCACCCATCCATCTCCAGAAACCTGCTTGAGTTGAGTTTACAGTTTTGAAAACAATAGTAACAGACTTCGGTCACTGTTTAGTTGACTCCCTCCTCCCCCTTCACAACCAATCTCATCACTTTTTCTTGACTTCAACGAAGATAATCTAGAATTACCACATATAAATATCTAGTCTGAATACCTCATTGTCAAGAAGACACTACAAGTTACTGAAATTACATGCAATTGAAATCGATGACTCAGTAGCATGTTTATCTCTGAAGAAAACAGATAAACAAACAGAAACTGTGCTTTCATATCAATACTTGGATTTTGAATAGTCCCCAAGCTGAGGTTTTCAAGTAAGCTTAGCCCTATGCTCAAGGATTAGAACAAACTACTACTTCGCTTTGTTTTGTTTTATTGGTTGACATTTACTAACATTAAATGACTATTGAGTTTACAGGTATGAGAACGTGGTGTGAAGCCATGAAATCTGCTTGTTCTTTCCGGGACTAATCCCTTTTCTCTTTGTGCTCAGTAGCATAATGGCCTGTAGTTCATAGGTATGCTGGCTAGTATGGTGCAGATGGGATCAATAGCATAATCCTATTAAATTCTGCAAAACACTTTACTTTATGATGTAAAGTGGAATTGTGATTGATTTTTAAAGTAAATAGTACTTCTATATTCAACTCAGACAAGAATAACTTTTAAAGCAGAAACTTTCCTTTGTGTGGGGCCATTGTTAGTCTCCTATTTTCCTTGATTTTATAAATAAATTTTGCTTTGTGGCTTAGTTAAAAGACATTGAATAGCAGCTTGTCTTTTCACTCAAAATTGCCCTGGCTTTGTACCACCTTCTATAGAGAGTGAGTGCAGACTTTTAAGTCAACCACTTAACTCCAGAACATTTTTGATTAAAAACAATAGGTCTTCAACAATGGCAAGTTTTCACTTGTTATAACATTTTCATTCTTTAAGTCCAGAGTTATTATAAATATTTACAGCTAAGCAGTCAATATTCAGCCAATGCACAGCACTATGTCATACTGCAGTATTGAGTTCAGTTTCTTTTTTTGATTAATCCCTCAGGTTGAAGAGCTGATTCTATTAACAAACCAAATTCTAAATATTTTTTATCATCTTCTCCTACAAATGCATGTACTCTCAGTGTAAAATTTCCAACACTGACCAACTCTTCCCCAAATGATTAATAGCTCAAGTGGATGGTAGTGTATCAGTCTTAAGCACATGATAGGACACTTAAAGATCCTTTAAATATCATGAAACTCTTTGGGAACACAAAATGTAATTTCTTTTAGTAAAATGACATTCCACAATATAAGTCCATTCAAGCTAAGGAATATAAGTGTGTCTGTATCAAAATAAAAAAAGAACAAAAAACAGTTTATTGTCCTGACTGTCTTCTACCACATGAGCCAAAATAATTTTTCAAAGCATATTAGAGACATAAACTATAGCTCAACTTGAAAAATATAAAATTGATTCAGTGTCCTCAAAGACAGTTTAAGTGTTTGGGAAAAGATAGTCATTTGCATTGACACCAAATGGGGGACTAGGTGCACAGCAGCCTTACTTTCTTTTTAGAAATGAGAGAGAGGGCTTAAGAGCACAAAGAAAAGAAAGGGCTGAAAAGAAGTCATGTGGTAGCCCAGGAATTATAGCAAAGAAACAGAGGCTCCAAAAGGGAGAAGAGGCAAAGGCTCTCTGCGAGGCTGGCATCTGCTTGCCACATCTGCCTACCCCACACAGAAGTGAGGAAAGACTAGGACTAACGGAAAATATGACTTCCGGTTACACACACGGCATGGCGGAAGTGAAAACAAAATATGAAGGTTAAAGGTCACGAGGTCAGCAAAATATGCTAACAAGAAAACCTTGGGCAATTTAATTTAGCATCAAAATTTCCAGGTCTTTTTTTTTTTTTTTTCTAATAAAGAGGAGGAAGTGAGAGAAACAAGATAGTTATAGGACATGAACCTAGTTTTAAGTCCTTGACAGATCAGATCATTAAATACACATTATAAAATATTTGGAAATATATGAACTGAGAAAATTTGTGAAATCTATGAGTTGCTAAGTACCACTTTTAGTAATTACGATATGCTAACAAAAGCCACATTAAGGAAAAAAATGAAAGGATTTTCAATGCAAAAAATGCGTCAACTATAATTTTATCAGAATTGAATAAAAGTAAAAACCAAGCACTGTTCTAAACCAATTAACACAAAATAAATCAAAACCCCTGTTCTCTCAAAAATTAAAATAAAAAAAAATTGTCTAAACATAATTTGTAGCTGAACACCTAGTAGTAAACTCAAAAGTTATATTATCTTCATGGACTTCTTTCTATGTCTGTCATGTGAAAGCATAGAATATCCCATGTCTGTAACTTACCGTCAAGTGTGTCAGAAAAAAAAAACAAAACAATGTTTGTTGATGACATATATATGATAGGGGAGAGAAAAAGAGGAAATGTTAGTAAGTGTACCCAGGACAGGAACGAGGGGTTCCTTGTATAAATTCTGTATGATGTTCTTCTGTAAATGTGAAATACATCATTTCAAAATAAGAACTTATTTTGCAATCGTTTACATTTCTGTATCTACAGAATGTGCTAGCTAATGATTTCCTACAGTCAGCTATGACCAATCATCCTAAAATTAAAATAAGACTACAGTAGACTTGCTCTGAACTGTATTTTACTATAAATTTAATAAGAAAATTAAGATCTGTTACCTATAACATTATTATTAAATAATTTAATTGTGTTTATATTAGCACAGCCATATGTGTCTTTAACAGCATTTTATAGCGCACTATTTTTTTATAACAAACTAAGTGGAAACAAAGGCAGTTCAGACAACAAATATTTTGGCAATTTAATTAGAAGCATAAGAGTCGATTTCTCTTTTATAGTCAGGACACTTATTCTTTCTTGGGGGAAAGTGAGCCAGAAAACCACATTCTCCAAGCACTGACGGAGCTTTCTCTGAGTGTCTGCTTTCAGCAATAAATTCTCAAAATTACGATCACAAAGTGCGTTACATAGTTATTCCACTTAATGGCTCTTTCAGATGTTGTCTGTGTGTTTCCCACTGCAAATTCCTCTGATTCCTTCAAAACATCATCTAAAGAGCCATTTCTTGCAAGGGTGAGTTACCACTTCATATTCGCCATCTATTTGTCCTTGATGGAACATTAAAGTTCTTCATTATGCTGCAGACTTACACAGAAAATCTAGACCACAAAGCTTTATTTGGATAAAAATCAGAAGCAACCTCATTATCACAAGGTCTTCATAAAGTGATGATAGATATTGAAATAAGGAGCAGATTGTGCTATAAGTTTTGATTTCAAAAGTCACTTAAAAATGCTATTTCTTTTTTCTTCAGAATGTGAAATTTGATACCAGATGAAACATTTAAAATTACTTCAATCTCATCTCAGCTCTTTGGAAAATATACTGAATGTAATAATTTTGATTGATATTATTTAGCTTTATGAAGTTAATGAGCTAATTTTATTTCTGTACAGATAGCACTTGTGGTGTTTATGCCAGCATCTTTCAAACATCGCAATAGGTCTTCACAGTGATTTGCAGTGTTGGCAAAGCAAATATTTATTGCATTGCCTAGTAACTTAAGTTCCAAAGTAAAATTTCAAGACAAGCATTGTGAAATATCTACTGAGTTCAACTCAGGAGTAATTTTGACACTTGAATTTTTAACTTCAAATTTTCAACTGAAAGTCCTTATCATTTTTTGGAATAGTGTAGACAAAATGAAAAATCAAACTACCTTTCAAATATTAACATCCCCGCTCCAACAAATTTATTTAACAGATGTATTTGTGAAGTTAACCCATTTCAATGCATTTATTTTATATTGTTTATATGAGAAAATTAATTAAAATAGGCAAGATAAATCTTTAATAATGGCCGAGTTAAATAAATGATGACAATATCTATACTCAAAACTGTATTGTATTTAGAACAACATTTCAAATTTAACAAAATAAGAAATGTTAAAAATAATATCAAATTATTTCCTCCAAATACTGTTCGGCACTTACTGATATAATTTGTGATTCATATAAAGTACGGAGGGAATAAAATCTGTACGTATATGTATTTCTCTCATGTATTGTTGGTATGTGTATGTAAATACAAAGAAGCGTAAAAAACAGCACACACATTGAATATAGTTATGGCTTAGACTGCTTTATTTTTCTTAAAAGAATCAGGAATAATTAACGCGTGCTACAGTGGAGAGACCTGGAAGGGAAGAGAAGCTCCAAGGAGGTGTCCAGAGCCCAACAAGTCCCGGTGCCTGTGGGGACCCAGGTGGCCCCAACTGCGAGGCACAGAACAGATGCGTACCTAAGAGGGCCAGAAAATCATGGGGAAAGTCTTACAGGCAAAAAGCCCAGGATCTGATAGTCAGATAAGAAATGAAGCTTCCTGAGGGAAAAAAAAAAAACTCAAAAGGCAAAAAGTCCATCACTCAACCCATCCATCAAGCCTCGTGCACACCCCACGGACCCCCACACACCGCACAGAGGGAGCCTCCCCCTGCGCACCGCACCCCTGGGGTTGAGCCCCAACTCCCCCAGGAGCCAGTGTCCAGCTCTGGCCTGGGCCGCCTGTCCCGTCCTGGGCCCACGCGGCCGGCTCTTCCCTGGCCATTAGCTCTCAGCTCAAACTGTTTTCGAAGATCGTTTTTGACCAGTACTCAAAGTACCCACAGGGGTTCAGGTATGTTTTAATCCTGTAACCGAGTTTGAATCTTCTACGGGGCATTGTTTTTCTTTGAAAGCAACCTCACCCTTCTTTAAAACAACCTACTTAAAACATTCTTTTTCTTTTTATTTTTTTTAATTTTTTTTTCACAAAATACTTTTATAGAAATTGATGATATAGTTACACATAAGTTTTCCCCTAAAAGTATTTATAAGCCAGTAGGGGGCACATGGAAAACATCTAGCTTACACCAGACAGTGAGATAGCCACTGAATAAATGAACAAACTAATAATAATAATGTAAAGA
>JAGFMF010011798.1:1077957-1105704 GCA_019455555.1 Galemys pyrenaicus | reverse complement strand
TCTGCTCCCCGCTCTCTGTGGTGAATCCTCTCACCCCCCCCACACCTCTGGCCTGTACCCCAGTGCTTGTATGCATAAATAAATAAATCTTTAAAAAAACAAAAAAGAAAAAGGGGGCCTCCCTGGTGGCGCAGTGGGTTAAGCAACGCACTATGTATGCATAAATAAATAAATCTTTAAAAAAAATAAAATAAAATATACTATAAAAGCAAAAATTATATTTATCTAAATGCAGCTATAGATCTATACCATGTATGCAAATAAATACTTATGTATCTCTTTTTGTCATTTTAAACAAAATAAACATGAAGAAATGTGATGCTGGCATTAAAATAATTTTATGTTTCCTATTGAAGCAGCAGGTACAGAGTCAATTTTAATTTCTTCATAAATATAGCATTAACAAAGAATAAACTTCTAAATATAATGCATTTGTCAAAGAAAAAAGATTGAAAAATTGCATTAATATAAGCAAAACAGCATGAAGAAAAGGCATATTATATTAAAAATCATTCACATAACTGATGTATATTGAACATGAGGAACCATTTCTGTGAATACTACTAGGTACAAAATTTTCCATCAAAATCTGTGTAAAAGCATCACGGTAGCCATTCAGACTTGAGTGTGTATAAAAAGAAACTTTGTTTAATTATGAGTAAATTCTGTTTTCAAATACACTTTTTGAAAAAGTTTTAAGTATGTCCGTTTGCTTGTCCTTGGGAATTACCACCGCGGGCATGAACTGGTGCTATCAGATGCGACGTCTTCTTATCGCTCGTTTTTAGCAGATCTAATTACAACATCAACTGACAGTTAGCCTCCTCTAATCACAAGTTCATATAATTGAACAAAGCTAATTGAAGGTGCCAAACCTTGTCAGCATGCTGGCTAATATAAAGAGGTTGAGACCCCATGGAAAATTAAGTCAATTGAATTCAAAGTAGCATGATGTTATTAATCAAATCCAGATCATTCTCACCAGCAAGTGTGAACTGAAACCATATTTGTTTCTTTTTTATCCCATCTATAATGGCATTATAGTTCTCAAAATAATATTTTTTCTGAATATAAATTAATTTGATTCCTGTTGGTATTCTACAGTTAATTGTTTATAATGGATGTACAGAAATGTACACGACGATGTAGCCTTGCCTGTATCATGTAGGTACTGAAGGTACATAGGAAGTCTAGTGACATCTGCGTATCTTGTTGAGTTCGGCAGAATGTACTATCACAATGAGACTCTCATACTGTGTCTCGGGCCCTTTCCTCTGACCGTCCAGCAGGCCTGATTGTCCAGCTGTGCCATCGTCTCACTATACGAAAGTAGGTCTCTATTCATAGAATATATTTTCTGATCATCTTAAAATATAGTTACTTTTTTAAGGACATTTACTTACACACACAAGAAATAGGGGACAGGCCAGAAGTGTGGGGGTGAAAGGATTTACCAGAGACAGAATGGGGAGCAGAACAGGCAGACCTACTGAAGCACACTGCTGAGGGGAGCAGCGGGTAAGGCAGGAGAGTCTGCTGCGCCATGTGGGTCCCCTCTCTGCGCCATGTGGGTCCCTTCTCTGTCCAGGGATTGAACTCGTGCCACAGTGGTTGTGGAAATCCCACAGCGTGGTGCCTAACCCCTTGCATCATCAGAGAGACCCAATAAAGTTATTTTTAGTGCTATTTAATATACCTTCAAATGTTAATTCATGACTGCAACAAAATACACACAGCTCAGATAATCAGTTATTCTCCAATTACCAACTAATTACAGAAAGACAACTGGAAAGTATCCATTAATTTGGAGGGAAAGCAGAGAAAGAGAAACCACTTTTCAAAAAATTAATATTTTTTCTGGGTGTCCTGTCTTGTTCAGATCTGGAAGCAGTACCATTGCACATCTTTATGGATACAATGTGTTGACACATCATATTTACTTAATATTACTTCTGAAAATACAAGCTACAAACTAGAGACTCCATGGTTTAAGACAAGAAAGTTAAGTAACCAATATTGACAAAATATTTTATTGTCTATTTTAAAGTTTCTATGGAGTTTGGGTAAAATTTTGTGGTTTGCTTTATGTTTTTGGAAGTCTACCTTTAAAAAATCTTCAAACGTCTATTGTAAAATATCTGACTTTAAAATACGCTTAAACTGTTACATGCTTCCTTTGACGCTTAAATTATTTTTCTATGTCCTTCTGGTTACCTGCTAAAACTACACATTTACGAACAAGTCACACTATCAAATTATACAGGGAGAAAAAAGTACATAAAACAAGCAGCTGAGCTAATCTTATTTTAAAATGAGCCTATTTATTCAGGGCAGGCTAGACTTTTAAAACTGAGTTTTATCAATTGTCTTGTCTGCAATTTGTGGAAATCATAGTATAGAAAAAACAGTGACGATTATTTTTACACAAGTATTCTACATTGAAAACTGCTTGGTGGAGCAAAGATCGGTTGACACACCCAAAATTAATCAGAGAGAAATCGTCTGTTATGTACTTAAAATGTCTATCTGCTGGGCCTAATATCTTTTCTGCATTCCAAGTGTATAGATTAAATGACAAATACCTTCTGCGTAGCCTCCCAGTAATATTGACAGGAAAGAAATGTGGAATTGGTCTAAATCTTTAGTAACATGAACTGTAAGGTTCATAAAAATTAAAAGTTGTGAAAAAGTTGTAAAATGCAAACATTAAAAAAATCTTCATTCTCCACGTGGGTGCGCAGTTCAGGGTTATGGAAGTCATTCTTCACGAATCCCACCACGGTTCGGCACTGTTTGGGGTTCTGGAGCCAAGTCCAGGGCTTGTGTGTGAGGATGGGGGCAGACCTACTCACCCAAGGAACTCTCCGCCTGGCCCAGCGGCTCGCATTTCTGGCTCCCGAGGCCCAGCAGGATTGCGCAAGGGAAGCGCTGGTGCCCTGAGCCCCGGCCACTGGGCACTCCTGCGCCCAGGTAGCCAGGAGGTGCTGTGACTCAGAGGCCCCCAGGACCCCTGGGGGACTCGTGCCTGCCACTTGAGGGCTTCGCTCGCAGACCTCCCTTCGCTCCTGGACTGCTGGCTGACCTACGAGCAGGCTACTGCACGGCTCGAGCCAGCCAAGGGTAGCACCGCCTGAGCTCCAAACAAAGAGCTTCCAGCCCCGGCAGGGTGGGCCCAGCCTGGGCCTTCCAGTCCTGTCCTTGTGGATTTTCATAGGGCTTCCTTGCTAGCTCAGACTGAGGCATAACTGCCTTGGTGCCTGACTCAGCCTCTGCACCGCCCCCACCCCCAGAAGTTGGGGTCACTGGACGGGTTGGGTGCCGCTCTGTTTGCACTCCAGCTCCCTTGGGGGCTTTCCAAAAGTCACCTTTAAAAAGTTTTAGTTTTATTTATTCATGCATACAAGAACTAGGGTGCAGGCCAGAGGTGTGGGAGTGAGAAGATTCACCAGAGTGGGGAGCAGAACTGGCGGACCCACTGAAATCCACTGCTGAGAGCAGTGGGAGACAGGTGAGGTCTGCTGCACCCTGTGGGTCCCCTCCCTGGCCACTCAACTCAGGTGCAGTGGCAGGTGATACTTGACAGGGCTGAGAGCTAGCTCTGCGCCACCAGGGAGGCCCCCAAGTCACCTTAGCATGACCGGGGGCCTGGCAGGAGTCAATTGTTATGACTATTAAGGTGCTTACTTCATCTTAATGGTTTTGAAGCATTTTCAGGAACTAAGGTCAAGAGACCAAATATTAGAACAAAGGTGTTCCACTTTCTCTTAATACCCAGGAAGTGCCCAAGGTCTGGGGAAGAATGAGGAACTATGAACAAAGAAGGTCTTTAGAGAAGAAATCCATGTTTCTGTCATCTTATTTCTTATAAGAATATTTCTTATAAATTACCAAATTTATAAGAAAAAAATTATGAGAAAAAATTACCTTACCTCAGGTATATATCAGTAATCAGTTTTAAAACTGCACAGAAACTGGTTATACATACCCTTGCTAATTTTTGATGTACAGTGTGATAAAAAAACATTCAAAACACAGACTGGCTGTGTGCTCCTTCCACTGAATACTGTATACAAATATTTTATGATGTCTCTGCATAGTGACTCAGTCAAAAGTTATCTGGAAATATGCTTATGCTGGAAGAACTATTTGGTAACAGGTGCAATATATAAGAGGAGATTGATATAGTGAAGAACAGTTTTTAAATATCAAGAATGAAAAGAAACAGAGACATTCATATGAGTAGACTGATTCAATACCAAAGACAAAATCACATCGCTCTTTGTCAATGGGAGTCTTTAATACAAAGCTATTTCATCTAGACCATTTCTAAAATGACAAAATAAAATTCATCATTTGAAAAATAATGACATAAACATTAATTTCACTCTAACTGAGGATATTGTCTTTAAATTGTTTCTGATTAACTGTAGGGGCACCATTTAAAGAGACCGAAACAATCAATTCATTTGACAAGTGCTATGAGCACTGTGAAGAATTTGACAATGCATTCTGGTTTTGCAAAATTGTAGAAGGGTATAATGGTGTTGCAAGGACCTGAGATGAATTATTTCCTTTTTTAACCTTTTTTTTTGTGTGTGTGTGTGATGTCTTAGAAACACAAAATAATTTACCAAGAAATGTGGCAGTGATATATTATACCCAGTGACCACCAATGCTTCCTGATATTTTATTTTCCTTTTCAGAGATGATCGAGTTGTTACTGCACCAAATTTACTGTATTGCATAAAATCAAGGTTTCTTTTATTTTTAATAAGTGGCAACACATTGGGTGATAATTTTTCTAAAATCTCAAGCAGGCCTTAAAATTCATTCTCCCTCCCCCCTCTCTCCTTCCCTCCATCCTCCTCCTCTTCTCTTCCTCTTTCTAAAGGAAAGGACTCCCGGAATGTCCAGAACAAGGCCCTCTAAGACATGAGATCATGGCCTGTGGATTATTTCAATCCAAGGTCAGCTAGAGTCCTTCAAATGTCAAGAGAAATTGTAACCATTACCTTAAGAATGAAGATTAAGGATGTTATCCAGATTTAGGATTATCTCCAGTAATAACTTTCCATCAAAAAAAACTTACCTAGTGAGCAGAGCAAACATCTAGTACCAGACAATCTGCCTTTTGTCAGGTGAGATTCCTCCTCTCTCCTTGAATCCCCAGACTCATTCCTTTCAGAAGGGAGGCGGGAGGGGAGAGGGCCCCAGGGTGGGAGGTAAATGCCCTATTTCCTCCCTTTTGCTGTTTTGTATGGTATAATTCCTCTTCCCAGGCTGAAAACACCCCTGACTGCTGATCTTGGAAGAGATACTCAGAATCAGTTTTCAAGAGTTACTTGAGACCAGCTCCAGCACAACACTTTATTCAAGGGAAATAGAATGTTGGACAAATAAAGTTATCTCATCTGCTTGACCGTTAAATCAAGTTTTATATTCCATCAGTGTCGGAGGGTGAATTAATTATGGAAATATAGGAAACTAACCAAAGAAGAGGAATAGACAATTATTAGCTCCAGGAAGCCCAACAAAGAAATTGACAACCCAGGGGGGGAAATGCAATATAACTATCGATGTCAACAAAACTGATAGAATTATGTTTGCAGGATCACAAAAGGAAAATAAAAGCTGGAGACTGAAACTTTTTAGATCCATCTCTCTCATACTGAAAAGGCAATACACATAATATAAAGTCAAAAAAACAAAGTAGAAATATTCAGAGGTATGAGCATAAAGACTTAAAAGAAACAACCCTGAAATTAAAAGCAGTCAGTTGCAGGTTGCAATCAAAGACAGGCCAGGGCAAGTGGGTGCCTCTGCAAAGGTGGGTGATGCTACTTAAGCTTTGAATCCATGTGTGTTTCTGTAGAACTAACATTCAATTTAAAATCGAATAAACACTGCATTATCTAGTGACTAAAAATAGCAGTGTGCTCTGTTTTAAAGAATGTTCTTTTGTTTTATGTATTCCTCTATTTTTTTAATATATGGAAATAGGGAGTGGAGCAGTTCAAAGAAGCTTCCACACTCACTGAAACCAGAGAGATACTATCTGAAATGCTGCTAATCTGGTCATGAGACTTTATTTTGCAACATCTGGCACAGTTTATTCCTGCAATTCTCCACCTGCAAGGGCAGAAATGCTCCAAGGCTGGCACACCTGCCCTCACTCCCCCTCCCCAGGGCCTCCTTCCCCTCCTCTCTTTTCACAGTCAATGGGGCTCTTCTGAGATGTCTTCCTGCTGCTTTCTACCCTGTGTTATATGCTGTGCGATAATACAGGTTTGTGTATTATATGCGCATATATGCATCTATAGAACCTGTGTTACAAGATATTTTCCTTCAACCCAATGATCAAAAATATGACTTGGGACGGTCCAAATGCACACATTCAACTCGTTCCTGAGAATCTTCTTTTTATGTAAACATGTGCTTGCCTAACTCAGAGCCAGGGTCACAGATGATCCCGTTTCTGTCACCAGCTGCACCTGTATCATTCTTTTTCCCACGTGCAATTTTCACCCGAGTCCAGACCACGAAGATGAGAGGCAGGCAGTGCCGACTGCAACAGAGCCCGTAAATTGTCTTTTCCTTTCCACAAATGCTTAAGAAATTAAAATAACATATGTGTTTTAGGTTTAGAGACAGGCAAGGGAATCTGCAACTGAACAGAGATGTTAGTTTGCAGAACAATTTCTGCGACACAGCTTTTTCTCATCTGTGTAGTTTCCGAAGTGCAGTAGAGGAGCCTTGATATATTATTTAGATGGAATGGAAGAGACTCACTTAAGTGGTGTGAGACAATTCTTGGAGAGGTTATTCTGCCTGCGCTCATGATTTATAGCCTGGAGACGTCAGTACGCAGACAGCGACCCTGGCTGGTCCTCGCCTCCAGCGCTTCTGATGCAGCACTTGCTGCTCTTCCCTCTAGCTCCCTCTAGCGGCTGCCACCGCAGCGACGCGACTGCCGTGGCTGGGAAGTCAGATTAGAAGGTGAACTGCAGACTCTGGTTCCTGGTTCCGAGACTGAGATCTTAACCTTAACGCTTTAGAAAAACGGCCTGCATGCATTTGGACTAAAACAACTGCCGAAATCCATGCAGATCGTCAGACAATAAGGTAAAATTGAATTAATCGTGGTATACAAGTGGCACGAAAGGATTGAGAAGCCTAAGAACAGAAATGTATTTGTTCATCATACTAATAACTTCATTAGCCAAGTTCTATTTTACCTGCAGCATTTTGAAATTGTTTTTCTAAACTATCTAACTTCAAGTGAGATAGCATAAAAAGGAACATAGGGCTAATACACATAGTAGGTTAAAAATCATATGATCCTTTCCTTACTAGTTAAACATTTAAACTGTAAAATTACTATTTTATTTTCATCAACTGTGTATTTTGATCTACATAGAAATATACTTTGCAGGAAAATTTACTTTTATACATTATGTGTATGATCAGGAACTTTTTCATTATAAAATTAAAACCATAAATCAGTCTTAAAAATATTGGAACTGTTGATCAAATACAAGAATGGCTAAGTCATGTCAATGCTGCTTTTAAGTGATGCTTGCATGCATACATTTAACCCACAGAAACACTTAAAATGTGTCAAATAAATCACGGAGATTAAAATAATTGTAATGACTAGAATGAGTAAGTATTCAAATACATTTTAAAGTATGGATTTCTTGAAGTACAAATATAGATTCATGAAATATTCATCTTTTGTAATCTGTAGAAATAATTCTGCTAGCTAATTTAAAGATACATTTTATTTGTAAAAATTTTAGTAAAAGTATTTCAGAAAATGATTAAGGTGATATTCTCAATACTTACAGAATCATTAATATTTAGCATATATATTTCTACAAAATATATTACTTGCACTTTTACACATATGCAACTTATATGTGATTTGAAAATATAAAAATCACATGAAACATTTGCAATCACTTTTTCATATCCTATATAACGGGCAGTTTCTATGTTTATAAATATATCCTAAGTTGGGGTTTATAATGGTGGCCTATGATTTATTTTCTTCTTTTTATTTCTGTGGAGATAAGTGTTATCCTCCATATAATCTGGATAATTTCTATATATTTCTGGATACACTTTCTTGTGATTCTTCTACAGTTTATTATTTTTTTCAGATGTATTTAATTATATTTGACATTGTTTGTGGTCCCCGGGGCGCTGCCACCGCCATGTCACCAGTGCACCACCTCAGTCTCTTGTGCTCCTGCTGCCGCGTCCCGGTCTCTGCCCCGCCCTCCCCCCACGGCCTATGATCTTATTCCACGTGGATATATACTTGGGCCCGCCTCTTTCTGCTCCACGTCTAGGTTTGTTTCAATTGTTTCCAGGAATTCTGCAGTACAGTTCCTTATCAATAATCTATAAGTGTTAGTGGAAATATAACTCATAAAATAATAAATTGGGTTTCAAAAGTAAAGCTCTGGTTGGGGGAGTCACTGGTAATAGAATAAAGAGGACAAGCTGCACATTGAGGGGGGATTGCAAATCACATGTCTCAGTGTCTAGGATATCCCAAGCACTCTTAAAATTAACAGTAAGCGGGCCTTCCTGACGGCACACGGGTTAAAGTCTCAGCACTGTGAAGCATCCGCGGCCACTGCAGCGCAAGTTCGATCCCCGGCCAGGGAGGGGACCCACAGGGCACAGCAGATTCTCCTGTCTCCCCGCTGCTGCCCTCAGCAGTGTGTCATTGGATCCGTCTGTTCTGCTCCCCGCTCTGTCTCTGGGGAGTTCTCTCACCCCCCCACCCCACCAGCTCTTAATACGCATAAGTCTTTTTTTTTTAAAGAAGAATCTGTATTTGTCTCTCCCTGTTGCTGCTGCCTGGAGGTAGCCAGTATCAGGCCTACGAAGACACTAAAACTTTGTAAAAGACCCTTACTGGGAAACTGACGAGGCAAATGCATGAGATTATCCATTTCCTATACTTTCACCATCACTAATATTAGCATCGTTCAGTTTTGCCATATTTTAGATTAAAAAAAGTTTGCTTCATAGGTACGTAGTTAATAATATATAATTGTTTAAGTTACATTTATGTGTTCATTAGTGAGGTTGATTTATCTTTATTTTTGAGTAGGGAGCTGGGGTGCAGGCCAGATGTGGGGGGCAGTGAGCGGATTCACCAGACAGGGTGGGGAGCAGAACAGGCAGACTCATGCCGTGGCTCAGCTCCCTGGCCAGGAGTCCAACTGGCCACAGGGTGACAGTTTGAGACTTAACCCCTCGGCCACCCCCAAGGCCTGAATCCGCTTGATTTTGCCTTGGAGGCGGTTGGTCTCAGTCTCACTGCCGTCCGCCCTGCAGCGCGTGCTGTGAGCCACTAGCCGCTGCCTCCCCCGGTGGCCCGGCATTTGCGCGGCTAGGAGCCACCCACCGCGGGGACGCCTGCTTCCTGCCGTGACGAGCCTTCGTCCCCTCGCCCGGCTCACGGCGGCCTGTGAGCTGTCCGCGAGTGTGCACAGCTATGAAATTTCACCGCGAAGCAAATTCCACTCTGCAGAAAAGACTGCGCAGGACAAAGCGCGGCTCGCTCTGCGCACAGTGTCCGACGGCGCTAACGACTCGCGGGGCGCGGGGCGCCAGGCCGTGCTGTGAGCATCCTGAGGAGCGTGGAGGCCGCCTGCACCCTCGTGTTATCACCTGCGGAGGCAGGACGCGGCGGGTCAGCGGCGAGCGCGCTGGATAGGTCCGGCCGTGCGCCCCGGACCCAGCCCACACTCTGGCCGGTGACGTGTGCGAGTGAGCAGAAAGAAGCTCCTTCCGCTCAGCAAAGCAGGCCACATTTTTCTGTTTAGAAGAGAATTGAAAATTTCCTTGAGGGCTATTTGGAAATCTTTGAAATACTCCTAACCATGACCTTTAGTGCTTTAATTTATGGAACAGTCGCATATGGCAGTGTGTCTCCCTGAGGATAAAGGACATAAAACTTCAGAATTGAAGACAGGCCTTTTTGAAGGGCCTGGGTTCTGATTTTGGTTCCAACATAAGTCTGATTTGAGTCTGTATCTTAATGTATAAGATGAAGGCCAATAATGAAGCTCAGCCGTGCTGCTACTGCATTTATTTTATTTTTCGCTGGCTGCATTTAGACTTTCCAGTGGTTCGGTAAAGCAGAGGAGCCATTTCAATGTTTGTGGAGACAATGCAAAGCAAAAATGGCTTTTAAGTAAGCAAATAGGTTAATGCATTGGTTCTGACAGAAGCTCAAACTATTTCCTACACTCTGTAACATCTGACACCTTTGTTCACAAAAGCAACAGGTGTGGCTGTTGTGTAAACAAAAGTGCAAAGATAAAGGTGCATGCACTCACAGATGTGTAGTTCTAAAGGTTTCATGCACTCTTCTGTTCCTTGCAGCCAAGTCAGGGAAACAATCTAAGTGCCCCAGACAGAGGAGTGGATCAAGAAGCTGTGGTGCATACACTATGGAATACTACTCAGCCATCAAAAAGATAAACTGCTGCCATTTTCAGCAGCATGGATGGCGCTGGAAGGGATGATGCTAAGTGAAATAAGCCAGACATAGAAAAATACTGAGCAGCATCATGTCTATGTGGGATAAAGAGAACCACACAAAGGATCAGGCAAGGGGAAACTTTCAAACCAGCCCTTGAAAACTGACCACGGACCTGAAGCACCCAGGGGTGGGGGAGGGGTGAGGACAGAGTGGGGAGCACAGAGACTGTGTTGAGGACTATGGGTGACTAGTGGGTGGGTATGGAGACTACGACTGCGGGGAGATCCTAAACTTCCAAAGCACTAACAGTGATGGAAACCAGTGGCACTTCATTAAAAAAAGGGGGGTCTACCTGGCAGCGCAATGGGTTAAGCAATGCACTATGAAACACACTGCTGAGGGGAGCAGTGGGAAGACAGGAGAGGTCTGCTGCGCCATGTGGGTCCCCTCCCTGGCTGGGGATCGAACTCTGCTACAGTGGCTGCGGAAGCCCCCCAGTGCGACGCTCAGCCCATTGCACCACCAGGGATGCTCTGTAAACATCACTTTTATATGCACAAAGAAACTCCAAAAACATGGACTCCGTTTATGAAGATATTTGCTCAAGTATGGAGGATGGACCCCAACCAGCAGTCCCCGCAGCTATGTTTGTGTGTAGGCTTTCTCTTGGGAAGCAGTAACGCCCTGTGCTGGGAACATCGACAGCCTCTGGGACATCTGTTTGAAGCCACCCATGGGAGATGGATTTTCAGCAGGAGTTGGTCCTCCCAGGTACCTCCAAGCCCACAATAACGCACGCTATTGCTCATGCTCCATCAAACCATCAATGGTAACGTGAAGTAGCTATGACTAAGCTCGGAGGATTCAAAAGTTCAGTAAGGAAAATGATTAAACCCAAATTCTTAGTTAATATACAAAATAGGGGGAAGGAAAAAAGTTAAATTATATAAATGTTAAAATGGATAAGCTCATTAAAAACCCATTACTTCTATTGCAATATCAGTAAAAGCTTAATAGGTTGTGATTATGGGCCAATTTTCCAGCTGAGTCTTCTTGTTCTTACAAAATGTAAACAGAAAGAAAAAAGCCGTTTGACATCAAAACTCTGGTACAACCAGATTTTGTTCCACTTAAAAAATAAGCTACGTCTGAGCATACTTTATTTTTCCTAAATATTCAAGCTTTTGCATAGAAGAGATGCAAGATTGGGGTATAGCAGATGCATGTTTGAAGAACGTATTCCTACAAAAGATGGTCCACCATTTTGAGTAAGGTTATCATGTGATGGAATCATGAAAACTGAAATAAGGAATCAGCCATTGTTACTTCATCAAGAGTCAGAAGTGATTTTCAACTGCTTCCTGGACAAACACCTTCCAGAGAAGATTGTCCAGAACAACATTCAGAAACACCCAAGCACAAAAAGAAAGCTCCCCAGGGGGCCAAATATTACAACTAAAAATAAATTCACAAATATTAAAAAATAAAAGGACATTTCTTTAACTGTTAAATAAAGACACAGAAACCAAAAATGAGAACACAAGGACAGACTGGGGACACCTGGTGGGGAGGGGAGGGGGAGGGTTGAGGGAAGATGGGAACATGAGGGACTGAGGTGATGGTGCACTGGTGAGATGGTGATGGGGAATACATGGGGATTACAATTAATGGCAAGTATATGTAAATTTTAAAATATTTTAATAAAAAAAAACATGTTGTGAATGTCAAGGCGGACAGCACAGCCACGACTAAGCTCAGGCCTCTCCAAAGGTACAGCAATTCCCTAACCCCCTGCCTCCTAAGAACTCACAGAGGGGGCTCCCTGTTGGCACGAGGGGTTAAGCACCCATAGGAAGCATATGCAGCCACTGCAGTGCGAGCTGATCCCCCACCAGGGAGCGGACCCCCAGGGTGCAGCAGATCTCTCCTGCCTCCCCGCTGCTCCCCTCAGCAGTGCGTTTCAGTGGATCTGCCTGTTCTGGTCCCGGCTCTGTCTCTGGTGAGTCCTCTCACACACATGCCACCCCCCACTTCCGGCCTGTACCCCTGTTCTTATATGCATAAATAAATAAATCTTTAAAATAAACCGAACTCACAGAGGGATAATTCAGGTTTTAATCACTTTTCTCTGAGTGTGCTGTTCTTCACAATGAAATGCATATATTTTTAAATGCTGAGGTAGTTATCCAAGGGAATTAAACAAACAGAATGCTTATGAGGAAAGGCAAAGTAGACATGTGTGTTCCTATATCTGTTTCCCACTGCGAATGAATATTTATTAGTTCATAGTACTTCTCTTTGTTTAAAGACTTTTTTTGTGAAGTTACAACCAAGAGCAGAGTCGCTTTGAGCACCAACCAGCAAGTTTCTTGGAGGCACAGCTGGACTTTGTCCCGGGGCGTGACTATCTAGAGACTTACAGGGAAACTGGAGGTGGCTGCAGTGTGTCTGTGACAGAGATGAAGAGAAAGAAAAGGTGACAGAATATTAAGTGTTTTCTAGCAACTCATTTCTTGAGATTGTGTAATATAGAAAGCACTAGTACTCAATCAAACGCCAAAGGCCCACATATATGCTCAACTTTCTGCTTCACTGTGACAATATAAAATAATGCTTTGATATATGACCTCTTTTTAATATTTACTGGAAAACTTCTTGCAAAAAGTACCAGGTGTGTAGATCAGAGAGTGATAATGAGCCAGGACTCTGGTTAATCTTACACCTTTCCTGCAAAAAAAGAGGCATTAGCTTTCTAAATTTATCCAAATGCACATCAGACAAATTTATAAGATGTGAAAAGAAAATGCCATGGGAAGATGAAGAATTATGTTAAATTTTACTGCTAAAATATATACATTTATATGTGTATATATATCTGTATATATCTATACATGTAGATTATATTTTATTTCAGTTTTATTTTATTCATCTCTTTCATGCAACAGCTAGTTTAGAAGAAATAACATCTGGGTTTAAGAAACTTACATTTCTTGATTTGCCCTTTTCCAAATATACTCTCCATATAACACAAGCTAAATCATACTTGTATTTCTTGGGGAAGGCTTAGGAGAATACATAGACAAAGGGCACTCCTTTCAAGTAAGAGAACGCTGAGTTTTTAAAGCACATGCTAGGACGGAGCACCAAGACTATCCACAGCTCAGTCACTGAGTCCACTTCATGGCTGACAGCCCCTTATCTATGGCATTTCAGCTGCAGGAATCCCTAACTGGGCTCTCTGTAAAGATTTGAGGAGAAACATTATGCATTTCTGGAGTTCTGCTCCAGAGACAGAGTTATGGAAGCTTAAATTTTGCATGTATAATGTTACCCCTCTTTCCCACTTAAAATGCACTAAAATGGTTCATCTACCTGTGCAATGACACAGCCATTTAATTTTTAAGTGGTTTGTTTAACTTAATTTTTAAAGGATTTATTTATTTATGCATATAAGATCTGGGTTGCAGGCCAGAGGTGTGGGGGTGGTGAGAGGATTCACCAGAGACAGAGCAAGGAGCAGAACAGGTGGGTCCACTAAAACACACTGCTGAGGGAGCAGTGGGAGGCAGGAGAGGTCTGCTGCGCCCGTGGGTCCCCTCCCTGGCCAGGTCAAACTCTCGCTGCAGTGGCTGCCGATGCTTCATAGTGGGGAGCTCAACCCACTGTGCCACTCGGGAGGCTCCACATCCATTTAGTTAACAGATGTTTTAAGCACTTGTTAAAGGATAGAGTTGACTCAGATGGAAGTCTCGCCACCAAGGAGCTTGTTTTAATGAAAATGATCATTACAGAGATGTTGAAAAAATAGAACCAAAACCAGTTGTGGAAATAACTTGGTCCTAATTGATAATTATGTTTGTCAGGATTTCGTATCCACAGCCTCCTCAGATAGGTCAGAGGGAAAACACACAAATAACCTTGGCAGGGGTCACCATGGATGCAACTTGCAGAAGAAGAATTCAGAGCTCTTCTGAGTCCAGACCTGCGTGTTGGCCATCCCTGAGGCTCTGGGCCAGACGCCAGCCTTCTCCCAGAGAAAGTTCTGACTGTGTCAGCTGAGACGAGGGCCGCCCAGACTATGAAACAGGATCCACGTTCTTGCCCTGTTCCCTCATCGCCCCAGTGACCCCCAAGCAGGTAAATTCTAGTCACCTTGCTTTTCTCAAAACAAAGATACACCGCTAACCTCCCTTTGTTTTCCCCTTGGCGCTAAAAGCAAACACATGAATAAATAGACAACTTTGGGCAATTTCAAAATCTGAGGTGTCTGTTGCCGTCAGGTGGTCGGGGACTTCCTGGCCGTGTGCCTGCGTGGGCGTCTCACGTCTAACTTCAGAGCAAGAGCCAGCCCGGCCTGCGGGGTGTTAGCGCGTTTCTCCGGTCTCTCCGCACACGCTCTTGAGGAACAGTCTACGCTGCTCCAGTTTGCTGTGTACTTGGCCTCTGAAATCGCATCGACTCTTTCTGGCCTCAAATCAGTATTGATCAACACTGGCGTGTCTGGTCTTCTCCTTCACGATGCCATATGTTACATTTAAACAACATGGTGTTGAGGTATAATGAAGTAGAAGCTTGAAAACGTGGTTATGTTCTCTCTGTTTCTACCCTTAGAACTTAGTTGAGTTTCATGTCAGTGTCTCGGCCTCTTCCCCACTGAAGACATCTGTGACTTTACATCACTCTGTATAAAGTTTTACTTCTACAGGAGTAAGAACAAGTGAATCAGAGAAGGAAAGAACAGAGTACATATATATAGTTTGGTATTTTCTGACCACCAACAAAGGAGCAAACACAGGTCATGATCTCACTGAGGATGACCCTGGCCTGGGTTCCCGTGACAACACTGTGTTTACACACAAGCACGTGAAACTGTAAGTGGCTTCATTTATCTGAAAACGGGAACCTTGTGGATAAGCCATGACAGGAGTGACCCCCATCTTCCTGCCAAGGGAAGCCCAGAGATTCTGGGACTGACATGGGAACCCGCCATGTGTTACTGGACCTGTATCCTCCAAAGACAGACAGTGAGTCTCTGCCTAACTCTTCCCTGTCCACACCTTGCCTACCCCCCGTTAAG
Source organism: Galemys pyrenaicus (assembly GCA_019455555.1). NCBI lineage: Eukaryota > Metazoa > Chordata > Mammalia > Eulipotyphla > Talpidae > Galemys > Galemys pyrenaicus. Next base: position 1,090,120 of record JAGFMF010011798.1, on the reverse strand, counting down.
GTTTTTCAGTTTTATATATGAAATTTACAAGAGGCTCCCTCCAATTTAATCAAGGGCAAGTAAGTTGAGATTTTGGTTTTGGGATGAAACTATCTGGATTCACATTTGGACTCTTATTAATTAGGTCAGTTCTAAACTCTTTGGAAAGTCCATTCATTGTATCACAATAACGCAATGAAGTTATATAGCACAAATGCTCAGACACACTCACAGATTGTTGTAATATCTTTGAATATGATAATCAGTTTCATTGTCAGTTACTTAAATGTGTGACTACTTTTTAAAATGTGGGTAATGTGCATCATCTGTCATGACTATCTCGGTAAAGAGATGCAAGAGAACATTTTCTATAATTCTTGTTGAATGAAACATGCCACCTTGCTGCATCTAGGGCTTTCATTCACCAGTAGTCACCGCTCTTAAGGCCACCACAGCCACTCGGTCACTGGAGGGCATGCACACTAATCCGCATGGCTCGGTATCAGTGACAGCTGTCTGGTCGCTGTCCAGCTGCCAGTACTTGGTATCATTGATCAATAGGAGGAGGTGACGCCAGGCTTTCAACTCTTGGAACGATGCCAGCGCTCTCCAGAACGTTTATGCTGTGACTAAGAACCTTGGCTTCTTCTAGACATCTATCATGTGTCTCCAAGCATGGAAATAATAGAAAAAAAAATGGGTACTTGGATTAGTTATCTACTTACCTAAAACAGAAGGCTACAAATAAAAGTTCCAAACTGTTCAATAATTAATTTGATGAGTATTCTCTTGAAAATCTCTAGGATGATTCTAGTGTTATTTTCCTGTTAAACAACAGATACTTTTCAGAATAGCTAAGATTATGAATGTGCTACCAAATGCCTACATGTCTGTCTGAAAAAGTTCATCGTGTATCCTAAAGAGAAGAGAACTGAGGACAGTTATCTGCAGCTAAGTGGTAAACTAGTACTTTGAATAGTATTAATAGTAAATCAGTGCTTTTATAATTCAAAAAATGCGAAGTGTTCAATAGCTTCTTGAAAGTTTAATCTTACAACAGTGAATAAAACTCAAACCAAATTATTCTCAATTGATCTCCTATGATTCACAGTAAGAAATATGTAAACACCATTAAAAATTCAGCATCGCTAACCCAAGAGTAAAGAAAACAAGTAAGAAACAGAAAGGACGAACATCCATTGTGTGCAATTATTTACAGCATCTGAACCTGCAAAAACGACATTTATCCCTGTTCATATGAAGAGGCAGCGCATGGAATGTGAGTTCCTGTGGGAGAGACTTAACCGAATGCAGATCTAAGGCCACACGTTTCAGTCACTCCTGAAGTGGTAACTGCTCGATGAAGGCAGTGTCTTCCACACGGTGACTTACAGCTACGGCAGCTCAGGACTCGAAGTGCTGATGGCAACGTGAATGGACCAGCCAAAGCCTTTCCTGGTGAGCGAGATGTTCCAGAGACTGGAGTAAAAGGGCACAGCAGATTAGCGTGAGTAAGTTATAGCGCAGCCTCTGGAGAGCCTACTTAGCAGAGAGCCTGCTGAAGGAACAAAATGAGTTGCACTTTTAGCAAAAACTGTCAGGACTCCAAAAAGACATCCTGATATATAGGGAACGTATCCTTCCCAAAGCACTCAGTTTTGGAAAAAGTGCTACACAAATGTTTGATAGGCAGAGACAAACATCTTCCTGGTATTGAAAAGCGTGACATTCGTAAACGACTAGGACACCAGAACCTTTGAAAAGTCTCAAGTTGAGCCTGTATTTTGAGTCTGTATTGAGAGTTGGGAGTTCTGAAGCCTTCCCACAAACTGGAGCCCGTGACAAGGCATGTCTGGATGCAACCCAGCGCCCAGACCCCTGGCACGTCCCGCTTCCCCATCACCCTGACAACAAGGGACTGCACTGCCTATCCCAGCATAGACACCGCACAGCATCATAAAAAAAACCCCAACCGTTTCAATTCTATAAAAGATAGTTTGAGGGCATTTAGCCAACGAATAAACATTTATTCGCTAAAACCCACTAAACGTCGTTGGAAAAAGCGTGTGTGGCCGGAAAGCTGGATCCTGTGTCTTCGCCAGCCTGGGGTGCCCCACTTCTGGCTGAGGCCTTCCCCGCCCTCTGCCCGTGGGCGGGCCTCAGACACCCCTGGGGAGCATGGAGCTGTGCCCCAGCTCTTACTAAGTGTCTTGAAATAACTCTCTGACCATCACCGGCCTGGCGAGGGCTCTCTCCCACTGCAAGACTGAAACTTCCCCACACCCCACGGCTCATTTCATACTTTTGTTTCTGCTGCCCCATCTTATATTCCACACTCTGGGCTAATTTCCACCCAACACACAATCTGCTTGTTTACTCCACGGTGACCTGCACAGGTGGCTGGTTTCCATGCGGAGAGGCATGCTACCTCACTGAACTCTCTCCCGCCTCCAGATCAGTGCCTGGCAATCAATAGGGACCCAGTAAATACTCACCGAAAGGATGGTCAATGGCATGTTTATAAAGACACACACACCATGTTTGATTTATCTGAATATTCCTCTACACTTTCAATATTAAAATCTTTGATGAATCTTACTGGTGAACATTTTTATATGTTAGTCTCCCTTTCATTTTAATTGGAAATATTAAAGGTATTCGCCTTAAACTGTATGTCAATAAAAACAGCTTCTGCTTTGGCCCTGGGACTGTCCACATGGGGGTGGGGCCGACCACGAGTCCCACAGGTAAGGCGCTCACCTGCCGAAAGGTGAGCCTCCGCTCTGTGAGTCCAGATTGCATACTGGAAATTAGCCAGTAGTAGCAGGTTGTGTATCAAGCAGGCTGTGTATTGGGAGGTCAATGTCATGTTGGTTTTGTGACAACCGAAATGTCACTGTTTTATTGCAAGGCGCTAACAACCCTTAATATGCTCTTGCCTGTGGGTCAGCACTGACTGGGAGTCGCCGCTTTGGCCTGGTCTCCAGTTTAGCTAAAAACGCGCCACACAGCCTCGAGACGCTGCGGCCCCTCGGGGCGTGGGCTGGCTCATCTGTGGGCCGCATGGCACCCCGACCCCATGCCGGGCCACGCGCCAGCGGCGGGGCTGTGTCGGGAAAGCGGCTCCTCGCCTGTCTTTTATCCGCTTCACCGTGCTCGTCCCTTATGAAACTGCGAGAAAACGTTTCCTCCCCATGACTGTCTTATTTTGACAAGGGGAAACTTTCAGATGCCGCCTTTGCTGACGGACAGTGGCAAGATTTCCTTGGTTCGCTCACCTCCATTAGACAGCTGAGAAAAATGAAGATTCAAAGTAGATAAAAGCAAACGGTGTCTCCTGCCCAGAGCTGCAGGCCCAGGTAACTCAGCCTTCTCCTCTGTTTCCATTGTACGCAAGTCTTCAAGGATTCAGCTGTCTTGCATGGTGGGGAATTTACTCCTGTCCCCCAATATTTTTTTCAAGGGATAAAATAACATTTAACATATCCGTAACATCTAACATACCCATTACCAAGGTAATTTTGAATTTTATTTGTGAAGACCTCATCAACGTCTCCTTCCACCAACTGTGATGATGGTTTCTTCAAACAGTCCGGGAATGTTTTGTCTCTTACATAAGCTCCTGCATTCACTATACAGAGGTAATAGCTAGGGATTTTGTGGGTTTTATTTTAAAAATTTATTTATTTATGTACATAAGAACTGGGGTACAGGCCAGAGGTACAGGGGGTGACAGTTTCCACCAGAGACAGAGTGGGGAGCAGAACAGGCAGATTGACTGAAATCCACTGCTGAGGGAGCAGCAGGGAGACAGGAGAGGTCTGCTGCGCCATGTGGGTCCCCTCCCTGCCCGGGGATGGAACTTGTGCTGCAGTGGACGCAGATGCTTTATAGTGTGGTGCTTAACCCCTTGTAAAGGGGAGGCCTCTTTGCTAGGGATTTTGATTGGCAGAAATTCTGACCACTGCTATAGGGAATGCGGTTACAGGAATAAATTACTTCCCTGAGGTTGAGAGATTTAGTTCCAGTTTATGTAGCATAAGAAGTGAAAACTGCTTCTTATGAAAACCACTTAGCCTCCCATCACAGGCTTTGCCATGTAGAGAGGACAGGAGGACACGTATGTTCATATGTATGTATGCAACAGATCCATCAGTTTTATCTTCGACCCTTTGGGGTTACATTTTTTTGTTTCTTTTTTTATGCACAGATATTTTTGTGGGAAACTGAATACTCTTTCTGAGTATGATCCACGTTGGTTTTTCTGTGAGAAATAATTTTTAAACTCATTCGATAAAGTGTTGCCTCATTCAACTATATTTTCGCAGTGATCCTTTTACTCTGAATAAATGATATTTCTGGGAACACAGATGTTCCCCCTTTAAATTATTTAAATATGCCCATCACAAAAAAAGAAGTAGTAAAAATCTTTTGTGAAAATGACCACTTACTTTAATTTTTGACTTCCTAAGAAAGTGAAAAGGTTTTATTTTGAGAGATTTCTTTACTTTTTCACTTTATAAACTTTCAAAATAAGTTTTGAGATATTGATTTTTCTTGCTTCTTTTGGAGTTGTAATAATTCCTCAGAAAAATGAAAAATCTTGTGGTTTTGAAAGATTTCAATTCTGGAATGTGATAAAGGGAAGAAAAGCTGAAGGAACTGAATATATGACTTGCATTAAGAAAGGACTCTATTTTTTTTTTATCTCATTCCTTAAGATTACAACTACTATGTTAAAGTGGAAAACTCCTCAAGGACAAAAGAGTCCGATTCAACTGATGTTCCAAAGTCATATATTTTTTATAAGTTCTATATAAATCCTAAGATGCTATTTTAGACTGTAATAAAAGTATTTTCTTTAAAAGAAGCCGTGCGCGGGGGCTTAAGAATGTCCTGGCTTGAGCAGCTGAATCCCCAATAACGTACCTTTCAGTCAAGGGGGGCAGAACACCAACACACGTCACCCCCAGACACGCCGCGTGCTTTGTTCATTGACGCTCATGAAACTGGCGTGCAAGTCCCCTAAAATCTTCCCCGAGACCGAATTCCACTATGAACTAGTATTGAGAAGTGAACCACAAGTCCATCTAGAAGCAACTTCCTTGATATCAAGTATCGGAGGACGAACGATAAAGCTAAACTGTAGCGTCGCAGCCACATGAATCCAGGAACAAAATCACCTTCTTTCCCCCTGAAAATGAGTGGCGGGCTCATCTCTGATGCTTTCTGAGCAGCCGGCGCAGGAGCTCGGTGTCCGACGGGGGCTGAGACAATTAGAGGCCAACAAAGCTGCCTCAGCCCAGGGTGAGCGGTTGCCACACCTTCTCCTGCGTGTTGCGACTGCGTCACTTGACTCGTGTCCCTGCCACCATAGCCCCTCGCCTGGGAGGCCAGCACCGCTGCGGGCGGCCCGGCCCTGGGTGATGAGCGCGCGGTGCCCAGGAGCGCAGGCTGGGTGGGTGTCTGGTCGACCTCCCGGAGTGCCAGTGGGCGCGCGCTGGGAACACGGCCCTTCAGAGGCATGGAGGTGCAGTGAGGACATGGGCGCTGACTGAACACACAGCTGCTCTGGCCAAACTGCAAGGCAGATGCCAGCCGTGGAGAAGCCACAGACCGGGAGAAGCGGGACCCCAGCGACGCGCTGTGCTTTGCAAAGGAATCAGCAGCCGGCCGTGAGCACCGGGGTCTGAGCGCGAAGCACACTCGACTGGGGTATTTTGGATGCTGACTGCTGGGTTAGTCTTTTACCTGTTTTCTGCAGGACTCCACGTGGATGGCGGGCACAGTTTCGTCTGTCCCTACCTGTGAAGACATACAATGCCAGGAATGAGTTCTCCGTCCTAACAGAAATCCTAAGTTTGAATACAAAATATTATCACATCTTTTGGTTTCTCAGAAACAATGGAGAAGTACAGAAATTCACTCAAGTACGTTTCCCTCTAATTAATCAAATCTTACTGAAAGCTTTTTGATGCTCTCAGAGTCACACATGATGCCTGAGTGAAAACGGACTGCCCAGTGACCAAAGATGCAAAGTGGATGATCTCTCCTTATGTGAATTCTCTAGCACAGTAGACCACGCTTCGTCTGGCCTCAGAATAAAGAGGACGGCCATGTGTAAAGCCAGTGCAGAAGAGAGGGAGTGAAAAAAATTGGCAAAGTGGAGGACACGATTTCTTGGCAATTCTGTTTTGAAGCCAGAACTTGGTCAGTTTGAGGGGACAATAAATCACTAACAGTTACAAAGGAGCAGAGGTTCGTTTTAAAATTAATCATCTGACTTGCTCACTAACAGAGTTGCCTCAACCACTGTGGGCTCCAGTCGGAGATACTGGGTGCCATGGGAGAGTGCCGGGGTAAATGCTTCCATTTAATGAAAAACTGCAGTGGTGCCATTTCTGCTGGATGCTGCCTGCTTTCCTCAATTCTCCTGCTGATTCTACACTTCAATATTTTCTTTGCAGGCACTAATTTGTATGCCAGAGTAGTGCTGGATTGACAGGTAAATTACCCTTATAAACATTAAGAATATTCACCAGATAAAGTATTATACAAAAATACATCATAGAGCTAAGATTTTTTTCTTGACCTTAGTCATGAAAAATATTACTTTTAAATCTGCAATGGAAATGAGCATAAATTAAAACCTCCTTTAAAGGAGAGATTCCCCCCTCATACAATAGAATACATAAGAAAGCCAAACTCTCTAAAAGAAAATAACTGAGCTCCGAGTCCTCCTTTTGAAAGCAGCCTGCACAACCTTAAATTATCTGCACAGTGTCTGTGGGTGACCCAGGCGGCGGCCTCACGCCCTTTGTTGCCTTGGACCCCCAGAGAGCTCTGTGGAGCTGGTGCGGTGCCAGCTGTAATTTCGGGTTTGCACTCGAGTGTTTGTGTGGTAGCATGTTTCCTTGTGCTTCCAGAAGAGACTCACGGCCACATCCTCCTAAGGCAGGCACCGGGCCGGCAACTCGGAAGCGTCTGTTCTGTCACTTGCTCTTCACTTCATCACAGATAAAAATCGCCAGCCTTTACTAGTTTCTAGATAAATTCTGAAGAATTTTTTTTAAAGATTTATTTATTTATGCACACAAGAGCTGGGGTACAGGCCAGAGGTGTGGGGCGGTGAGAGAATCCACCAGACAGAGCAGGGAGGAGGACAGGCAGATGGATTGAAATCCACTGCTGAGGGAAGCCCTGGGCGAGGCAGGAGAGGTCTGCTGCGCCATGTGGGTCCCCTCCCTGGCCGGCAGCAGGGATCGAACTCATGCTGCAGTGGCTGTGGTTTGCTTCATAGTGCGTTGCTTAACACACTGCGCCACCAGGGAGGGCCAAATTCTGAAGAATTTAAAGTACTTCAATTATCAAGGTCAGGTTTTTGTTATATTTCTATAAACTTATATTTTAGAAAGATATTCTTCTATATGCTTATCTTCCCATTTTCATAACTATAACCAAATACAGTCCAGGGCCTTCCTATTGGCACAGGGGTTAAGGTGCAGCACTATCCCCGGCCAGGGAGGGACCCACAGGGTGCAGCAGACCTCTCCCCACTGCTCCCCTCAGCAGTGGATTTCAGTAGATCTGCCCGTTCCACTCCCTGCTCTGTCTCTGGTGAATCCTCTCACCCCCATATCTGGCCTATACCCTCGTTCTTGTATGCATGAATTAATATATTTTTTTAAAAATACAGTTCAAAATACTATTTGAGATACTACCACCAACTACACATACCTCAATACCTGTCCATATTAACTTACATCAAAACAATGAGATAAATAACGGTATCATCCCCCACTTTCTTATGGAAAAATGTAAGGTTCAGCTGAGGTACAAAGATAAGTTATGGTGAGTTTTGACTTTTTATATACTATAAATGATAGCTATCTAGCTAGATGCTAGATTTTGAGTGTATTCAGTGTTAGTACGCATATGTGTGTGTACTAACTTGCGCTGTATATATCAAAGCATAGATGTATGTCTATACTTATACATGTACAAATATGTATCCAAGAATATTTGAAGGAGCACAGTCCAAATGGGGAATAATAGCCCAGAGGTAAAATGGTTTTATACCAAAGTTCAACAGAACCGAAACTGATATATCGTATTAAATTTCCACACTCATTCTTATAAAAAAAAACTGGTGTCACAGATAAAACATGGCAAAATCAGAGAAGAAATAGCAGGTGGTTAGAAAGACACATAAAATGTTTATTATGGGACTGTATTTAAATAATATTAAAATATAAGTTAGTCCTAAAAATCATGCGAGTTTCTCTTTCAAGGGAGGCGAGTGATAGAGCTGAGATGAATCATTTTGTGAAATCACAGCTGCTTTGTTTTAAACTGCTAAGCATTATGGTTTCTGTTACATAATAGCGGATAATGAGTCTGCCACACACAGCGACTATTCCTGGCTGAGAATGGAAACATTCTCAGGTGTAGCCCTGGCTACATGCACAGACCTCTTTTACAAAGATCAACAATCATTATAAAATACATTTTATATGCTGAATGCAGAAATCTTATCCCCCCACCTGTGTGTGTGCTCCATTCTCAAAGTCTCAGTTATTAACATTATTAGCCTTCCGTTGGAAAGCAGATTCCATACTTTGGACTCCTTTTCCACAAATCTGCATTTTACCTGAACACAGAAAAAGACTCCTAATAGGATACCCCTTTAAACATGTCAAAAGCAAACTGTTAGATTTATTTTAAATACTCATGCCTCTGTGGCTTCTGTGTACACAAACAAAATACAAGTTCAGCATTTCTGCTAATTTTATCTACTAAAGTTTTCCAGAAAGAAGAAATTCTAGTGAATTCCTGCTAAGAAATGTCAGACCAAAAGGATTAGCACTACTCCAGGTCCTGAGGTCAATGGGTTTCTTAAAGAGGGAGGTGAACGATTTCCTGAAGTATGTCTCCACCATCAAAAATGCCCTCTCTGGTTCCCAGAAACCAAAATCTACGGGCTGCTCGCGAGGCAATATTTATAAATCTTTTATGAAAGGGTCAAGGCTGGGGTATTGCAATACAAGCCATCATCACTGGAAATCACGGACAGGGCCTGCGGGAGCCCAGGCTGGCCCAGCACGTGCAGTAAAACGCAGCCTCACGTGCCCTACTTATAGAGGAGCATGGAGGTGATGGCAGTTATTGAACCCTACTCTTCTCATGGATAGCCTGTAATTAACTACATCATGACTCATATTGGAGTATATTCAAACAGCCTTCGGGGACATTCAAAACATGCTCATGTTTTAAGACTTCCCATCTTAAAATGCTTAAGTTAATGATGAAAGAGCGTATAAAGTGGCAGTTTTCAAGGGAAACCTTGCCATACTGAGGCTCACATAGGGTTACTAAAAGCAGTGAATTCCCAACCCCTTGTACATGAAGCACATAGACTTATGTTTATCAAATATTTGGGACAACAATCTCAGAAATATTTCTATGACTGATACTGAGCAGATGTAATGTCTAGGAAAGTATCAGTATTCAAAATACAATGAAGTATGAGTTAAAAATAATGATTTGCATAACTATGTATTACAAATACATAGCTGAGTTCAAGTGAAAAAAAATAAACCCTTTGGGTCCCTAAATGGAGATAATAGCACAACACGAGGTACCAACTTCCCTGAACTCAGCTTTCCCGGGAATATCTTCTGATATGAGAATCAAGAGAAGTGACTGTAACTTCTCCAACAACTGGACAAGTTATTAACTAGAGCCACATAATCACGGTCAATTTAGCAGTTTAGTTCAGATGATTTTTTCTTAATATCGTTTTAGAATTTCTCCCACTTTTGAAATTCTGTCAGGTACTTCATGATAAATGTATACATGAAATAAACCTTGAAAATTTTTGTTCCATAATTTTAAAACTAACATTTTGCGGCCTCCCTGGTGGCGCAGCGGGTTGAGCGGTGCACTGTGATGCATCTGCTGCACAGCAGCCGAGTTAGATCCCCAGCCAGGAAGGGACCCACAGGGCGCAGCAGACCGCTCCTGCCTCGCCCGCTGCTCCCCTCAGCAGTGTGTTTCAGTCTGTCTGCCTGTTCTGCTCCCCACTCTGTCTCTGGTGAATCTTCTTACCTCCCACGACTCTGGTCTGTACCCCAGTTCTTGTATGCATAAATAAATAAATCTTTTAAAAAAAATGAAACTAACATTTTGAATCTCTTCCAACGGCCAAAAAACTGGTCTTCAGAAACAATGCAGAAAAGAGTGTTTTATATGAAAGATAACATCCCCCAGCTAGGCAACTTCTGACCATTAAAAGGGTTTGATCAGTTTTCTACTTACTTTGATAATGAAGGTTAAGTTCACTAATTAAGACTTTCACTGTTACCTGCTCTGTCTTTTTCTTATTTAGACTCAGGGAACGTGTTTGTCTAAGATGTGATTTAGAATAAATTCCAATGAGTAAAAAATGGAATTTTAAAAAGGTAATGAATTTACCTTTATTTCTGATGAATTAGAAATTTCATGTAATTTGGTGTAATGTTAACTTTGGATAGTCAAATAGATAAATAGGTTAAGGTAATGTATATTTATGAAAAGTAGCAATTTCAGTACAATTTTATATACATGTCATTAATTTAAAAAATACTGATTCCAGTAATGAAAAGCATACAAAATTTTATAGTATCTTAAATGCCTTAATTTTTACAACATTTTTGGATCATTTAATTTCTGCAGTTGAACTGAAAACTGCCAAAATTACCAAGCATTGCATAATTAAAGAAAGAAAAAGAATCTCAGGGTTTTTTTTGAGTTTTATTTTATTATATATTAAGATAAAAGTTGCTTTTAGTTTCCTTATATGGTATGCAAATTCTTATTAAAGAGCTGTTAATAAATATTTTATCCATTAGAACAATCCCTGCACCTCTAGCTTATACCCCAGTTCATCTATCAAAAATAAATTTGAAAAAGTAAGAGATTAATCCCAGGCTTTGCCTCCCACCATGCAGAGACCACCAGTATATCTTCAAGTCAAAGCAACTTAAAACCAGAGTGCTCCCAACCCCCACCCCTCACCCCTGATCAAGGATAATTACATTATTTTTTATTTCCGTGACTCACTGCTCCTAATTAAATAAGTTAGATTCAAACTAGGGATTACTGGAACATTCCCACAGAGCAAAAATCTGTGGAACTGTTTCTGAAGTTTGAATCATCACCTTGCTTTTCCTATAAACTTTCCAACTATCATCGAGACTGTGATTCCAGTTAACAATTCTCGACCCCACGCACTCTTCATTCCTGTACCTCTGGAGGCTCTTGAGGCCTTTATTTGAACTTTAGTTCACATCAAGGCGACCCTCATGGAAAAGCCTACTCTTGCATCTATCAGGAAAAGCTCATCTGACCATTTGCGGGGACCAAGCCCACGCGTACAGTGCATGGGCCAGAAGGGCACTTACATCTCTACAGTGAAATTTTAAGTTACTGCAGTCTCTGATTCATCGCCTGGAACTTAATTCTCCCAGGTCATTAAAAGAACAAAAAAAGTGCGTCTTTAGTAGAGAAATAAAGATCTTATTAGCTACCAATATGTTTTTCATGTGATAATATCAGTTATACTAATGGATAATTTCACATTTTAATGACTTTCAAAAAAATTAATTGCTTTACCAGGGCATCAGATTGACTGTGGAAATGACTGGATGTGAATTTAAAATAAATTTGCTTGGAGTCTTCGGGGGCTCTGTGACCTAGGGCAAGATTCTTAATCTCTCTGATCTTTAATATCTCCACATGTGAAACAAGGCTACAAAAAGTAGCATAGCTCTCCTAAAGTCTAACTAGGTAAGTTCACCGAAGTTAGGGTACAGGTGTATTAGATCCTGTAATTTCTGAGTAAATAAACAGCACTGAAAAATTTTAAAATACATTGAAGAATACCCCAGTCATATAAAGGGTAAAAGGGGCAGCTCATTAGAGATAGTGCTCTAATTGCTACTGAATTAGTGTCAAATTTCTATAATGTACAAATATAACCAATTTATCCTAACAATGACATATGCCATAACTACATTTTACAATATAACTGATGCAATTTTTACATCCTTTTTTTTTTTTAAAGATTTATTTATTTATGCATACAAGCACTGGGGCACAGGCCAGAGGTGTGGGGGGGTGAGAGGATTCACCACAGAGAGCGGGG
>JAGFMF010011798.1:974560-1072923 GCA_019455555.1 Galemys pyrenaicus | reverse complement strand
AACAACAATAAAGAATAAGCTCAAGGAACTGGGCAATTATAACCAAAAGTAAACAACAACAACAACAAAAACTTAATAAGACCAAAAAGCCGGGATAAATCAAAGGGACCATGGGGGGGGGAGGGGAAGGAGGGAGAGCAAAGACGGGGAAGAGGCCAGAGGGTGCACAAGGGACTGAGGTGATGGTGCACGGGTGAAATGGTGGTGGGTACCCCCTGGGGACTACAAATGATGTCAAATAAAACTAATAATAATAATAATAAAAGAAAATAGTAAATGGTCCATAAAAAAAAAATGTCTAGATCATTGTAATGATTTACATAACTGGCCCTTCCGTTATTTTGATTCTCATGCTAAAAGGAAGAAAACAAGGTAATAAGTAAAAACAATGACATAGGGGTGGACGATACCAGAGAAATGGGTTCCAGTTCCAGTGGGGAAACGAGGGCCGCTTGAGCAGGACCGAGGTGGATCGGGGCGTGCAGGAGGGAGCGGTGGGGCGGGGCCCATAGCAGATGCCCTGGAGCTGCCCCGCGATGGAGAGAGGCCGCTCATACAAAAGATTAGTTCTGGTAAAAAATTGTAAGCCTGACCCTAATGCCCCCAATTTTTATTTTCGAGGTAGTGCGGAGAGTAGCACGTTTCTCACCACCTTGTGGGCTCCCTGACCCAGTGCAGGGTCCTGTGCAAGCCTGGGGCGCGGCTGGGCTCTTCTGACCTCCCTAGGCCGTTCGCGGGGGGAGGCCCACGTGAAGGTCTCGGGGCGCCCTCGGGGCCAAGGGGAGGCCTGTGCCACATTAGGTAGCAGGAAGCTGAGTATTTCCGTTCCTGGAAGGAGAAGTAGAGACTGGGGAGCTGGCTGTAGGAATTCATATAATCAGATAAAAATGTTGTGGCTCCTGTCTTCCACGAAAGACTCCTAGAACGTAACATGTCACATAATTGGGATAGAAAAGCAGGAGAATGTGCCCTGATCCACTTCTGGATTTCGGGGCGTCATTCTGAGAGGCGCCCAGCAGACCCTCACCGCCCAGCTGGAGAAGGGCGTGAGCGCAAGAGGCGGCGGGCGGAGGGCCCGAGGCACGCTCCGGGTCCTTAGAAACTGCGCGCCAGGAGAACGCCCAGCGCGGCGTGTCTGAGCCTCAGCCGCGATGCCAGGACAGCAAGCGGAGAGAGGGGGCCTAGCCCCGGGGGCTGGCAGACGGCAGCCGCGGGGGAGTCCAGGCTGACACCCGACGCGCACGAAGAAGCTGCCCGGTGCTTGTGATTAAACCCGGGCCTGGCAGGCCGCTGCTCTGGGCGCTCAGCCGACAGGGAATGGGAAGTTTCTTCCGCTGTCGCGGCAGGCCCAAGCACTACCGATCTCGACACCTCAGAGCGCCCGCCCTGCGGCTGAGCTGACCCAAGGGCGAGGCAAACGCTCCGAGCTGTGCTGTGGCGTCGCCTCCTCCACCCGCAGGGGCAGAAGCCTGCCGGCTCCCACGCCTCCGCCTCCGGGGACAGGGAGGTGCGGGAGGGCTGCTCCGAAAAGCAGTTTTAAGAGAAAAAATGACCCTAGGAATGGAGATGCCCTAAGTGGAGGTTTCGTCGCTCCTTTGCGCCAGGAGACAGGAGGGAGAGGGATTTTGGGAATAGGTTTGAAGAATAAATAAAATATAAAAAGTCATTTTATTCCATATCCATAGAGAGCATTAAGTCTGGATTCTGGTGCAGTTTGCTATTTTTTGCAATTAATTTTAATGTATTTTTTCTGAATTCTGTGACTTTTTATTATCTTATTTTTTATGGAAGTGATGCTGGTTTACCGCAGTCGATGGTTCAGCAGCGTAAGCTCACACCTCCTGAGAAGCAGACCGCCACCTATGCCCACCACCAAGGCGCCCATAATCCTCCCCAGAGTCCATTCAATCATGTCTTTAAAGGGTTCGTACTGAAGCATTTTCGCCAGTTTCTAACCCAACGCTGGAGGAAAGAATGCGACTAGACCTCTGCAGAAAATGACAAAACTCTGCTCCTCCATCTTTGCTCTCCCACTGATTCAGCTTCAAGAGCCTCTCCACGTGCAGCCCCCGCGTGCCAGTGGGCGATGGAGCACGTTCAAGATGGCGGCCCCGCAGAGCGACCTACCTGGGAGTCAGCTGTACCAGCCAGCTTCGTGTAATTACACGGGGTGAGGTTCCCTAGAGCACAATAGCCTAAGGGGCATTTCTCAGGAAGCAGCCCCACCGTAAAGGGATACATGCCTGCATTTTAGCTAAGCATGGAGCATTTCGAAATGAGCACTGCACTTCCCACCATCCCTCCTACCTGGAGATGTAAGTTCAGAATGATGAGACATGTGCGTTGTTGAGTGACATTTTCTAGAAAGAAATCCCTACCCCTCAGTATACCAAGAAACACAGTTGCCATTAGTTAACTCTGCTTCCAACTTTTTAAAGTCATTTTATGAATAATGCACCAGAGCAAGAATGAAAGCATAGTAACAAATAACTTCAGTAGAAGTTTTAATTAAAAAAATCAGTATAATAAATGCCTTCAGAGGAGATAAATTTTGGAGCACAAATAGCTTAAAGGCTGAAAAGACACACTCACTCTTCCTTATAGTGAAAGAAAAGGTCCAAATTCTTTTTGTAATGTGCTACATAATGAAATCCTTTATGCCGAATGGCTAACTGGATGAGACTATCATGCACCATTTTATTTACTAAAAAAAGAAAAAATTTCACTAATTCATTCTTGAGTTTAAGAAAACCCAGGACAGTGTAATCTGGAATATTCATAGAACATGTTTCTATTTGTATGATTAATGGCACCTCCATGCACAAGCTGGAAAAGAGCTGTCAAATGGAATCCCATGAGCCACATGTGCGGTCTCAAATTTTCTATGTTCGCATTGAAAATGTAAAAATAAGTAAAATCAGTTTCTAGAATGTACTCAATACAATTCATCTAAAATAATGTGAAAAGGTAACATCGCTGGAGGCCATTTAAAATGGCACTGGAAGAAGCCACGGCGGAAAAACACATGTTTATTGCCCTCTTTAAATGGAACCAAACTCATCATTGGACCAAAACACCAACATTCCAAGAAACTAACAAAACCAAAAATACCTGTTTGGAAGGACTAATAAAATCAACTTTTATCTTGTGACCCTCCACCTCACCATTTACCTGTGATTCCTTTACTGACACTTCCTCATCATCACATCAACCTCCATGACCTCATCTTTTTTCACCTAATGATGAGCGATCCTGGGTCTGGGTCCATACGTATTAGCCACATGCTTTAGGTCTCTATCTAAACCACATACTCCAAATTGCGATTTTCTGCTATTCTGCTATTCCCAAATAAATGCATTTCTGCTTGCCTGCTGACCTTGTTCTTCTCTTATTGGAGACTACCAATACAAACATCTTACATACCAGGCTTCCTCTCTGTCTTTATTGCCAAAAATAACAATAATAAAAAAAGCTTTGATTTCTCCATGATGTTTCATGAAAGCCAAAAGCAGGTTGTATATTGTTATTTCTAAGAAATATATAGTTGGTCGTTCAGGTGATCAAAATATATCGCTCATCTGTACTTGGTCTTTGTCTGAGACTCCTGACATACGGCTCCCCAAACCCTTTGTATTTCCTGGGTGGTGAGACCAAAGGGAGCAGCTTGGGGTATAACATTTCTTCTCTTGGCCTCAGTTCCTGAAAATGCATCTTCATCTTGTTATTCACTACAAGTCCCTCTCTGCCAAAATTGGGTGTATGTTTATGAGGGAACCTTGGAAAGACCTAAAGATGGGGTGCCAGGGGAGCCCACCAAATGATCAGAAGTCAGAAGTTCGGCCCCACTCCCCACCCCCACCTCCGGGGAATCCGGGGGCTGGAGTTTGGGCTCAGTCACCAACGGTCAATGATTGAATTGACTGCGCCTATTTTTGAGACCTCTTAAAAAACCAAGTGGACTGGGTTGAGCAGCTCTGGGACTGGTGAACACAGGAGATTCGGGAAATGGTGGTTTCTTACTCACTACAAGAAGCCAGGAATGACAGAAATAAAAGCTGGACAACTTCAACGCACACTTAGTTTGCCTAGGGTTAGGATATGAGGCGCCACCACCTGCACCTGTTCTTTGTCCTCCCCTCAGCTGCTTGGAATGGGATGCAATTTCGGGACCTCTAAGCAGTCACCTCGGCTCAGAAGTCACCTTAGAAGCACGAGAGTGTGGGATGAAAATCCCACTTACCAAGCGGGAGCTACCTCCCTACGTTCTCAGTGACAGGAGTCTGACGTGGCTGCCCTCAACACGAGTCATGACAAAACTAGCTCACTGAGGATGGTGCAGGTTGTGACACTGTGTCCACGCACAAAGAAACTTCCCCCGAGGCCAAGCATGGAGTCAATACAACATTCCACGGAGAAAAAAGAGCTGTCTCATGTATTACAAATACCCTCCACCTAATGGCAATATTCTTCTTCCTCTCTGTGCATGGTGGATAAGAGGTTTCTTACCTTTTTAAGACCACACTGCTGTTGAAATGATGAGAATGGGAAATAATAATCATCATGTAAAGTGAAAATTGTTGCACAAATAGAATAGGCTTTGGAACGGTGTAAATGCTTGCAGTGTTTATTATCAGCTTTCCAGTAGCCCAGTTCCTTCGCATAGAGCGCTGTTGCTATCATATGCACTTAGCCTTTGGTTGTTTTCATGCTTTCTTAAGCCTGGACATTGTATCATCTGTATTTGTTTCATGGTTGACTATGAATAAAACATCAGGAGCTGAGTTATATCCAGGTAATATAAAATTGGCTTGACCTCTTTGTAAATATCATCAAATCTAGCGGAAAAACACATTTTCTTTATTTCCAAACTAGAGGGTAGTTTCTTTAAAAATGAATAGGTCAAGAAGTAAATTGTATGCATTTTAAAATATGGATATAGGAAGCTACAAAGAAAGAGAGCTTGTAGGTCACTTAATGATCCTCTGCTTCTCACAACCTGACCAAAATCTATAAAAGTTAAATTATTTTTAGGTTATTTCCTCTGCATAAATTTCAAGTATTTGAAAGCTCAGAAATGCTCTTATATTTGTGTTTTCTCAACACTCAGTCCAATTTCCTTTTGGTGTTAATATATGTAAGGAAATATGTAAACGTTAGGATTTTGTCTGGAAAGAAGAGTATTAGAATGATAAAATATTAAGAAAAAAGACTTGTGGGAAACAAAAAAGTGAACTTTGCTTAAAGAGAAAAATAACCATAAGCACCTTGTAATTTTTTTAAGAAAGACATTTTGTCTGACTTTTAGCACGAAATGAGATTAAAAGTAAAATTTACAAGTATGTTATCATTTTCATTTTTCATACCAGGATTAGTCATATCTAGTACCTGGAAAATACTTGAAACCAATATTGTGCCTTTATTTCAAATATAAATCTGCTCCTGAACAGACTCTACAGTTTGAATTAATTTACTGGAAATTAAAGGCACAGCAACAAACAGAGAAGACAATAACTGCATTCTGAGCTCGCTGCTCTGACCTTTATCTTTCAAAACAGTAACTCTCCAAAATTGCTGAAAGGTTAACTAATCTCTTAAAAGGTCACCTGTCTTTAAACTAGCTACAGTATATAAATGCTTTTCTGCTATCCTGGAGCCATTCATCAATAACTCATTAAAATAGCACTGTTTCTTTCTGGAAGTTTTTATTTCCTTGTAAGACCATTTCCTTTTGGTCAAGATGACATTGAATGTATGTCGTAATTTAAGAAAATACGATTCTATAGGACTACGGCGTGCTATTCAGTCATTAAGGCCATTTATCGAGAACATGGCACGTGCTAGGAGGCCCAGGTCTGGCTGCCAGGAAGGAAGGCAGAGGACAGTGATGCACCAGAGCAGTGTGAGTCAGAGCCCGTGCCTGTGTCCTGGAAGCTCGGGCCTTCCAGGAGAAGCTTCGCCAACCCTTCCAAGAGCATCCACCTGCTTTCGTAGTGCCGAGATGGGTTCAAACATTTGCAACACTATTTTTTTAAATTAGATTTATTTAATTATATTTGACATCATTTGTATTCCCCAGGGAGTCCCCACCACCATTTCACCCGTGTGCCATCCCCTCAGCCCCTTGTGTTCCTTCTACCCTCATCCCTGTCTTTGCCCTCCCTCCCCCATGGTCCCTTTCATTTATCTTTGACCTTTTGGTCTTGTTGAGTTTTTTGTTGTTGTTGTTTGTTTGTTTGATTTCGTTATAATTGCCCATTTCCGTGAACTTACCCTTCTTTTTTTGTTGTTGTTGTTCTTTCACATTCCTCCCAAAAGTGAAGCCATCTGATATTTCCCTCTTGCTTTCAGACTTGTTTCACTGAGTATAACTCCCTCTAGCTCCATCCATGTTTCTATAAATGGCCCTAGTTTATCATTTTTGATTGCTGAATAGTATTCCATTGTGTATATGTACCACAGCTTCTTGATCCAGTCATCTACTTTTAGGCATTTGGGTTGTTTCCAGGTCTTACCAATTATAAATAGTGCTGCAATAAACATAGGAGTACAGGTGCTCTTTTGGATTGGTGTTCTTGTGTTCAACACTATTTTTTTCTAACTCATTTGAGAACCTACAGTGCTTTCAATACCCTTGATATCAACTGTAAATGAATTAAAAAATTTGTCTTTCCAGTTCTGCTTGGAGACTTGACCAAAAAGCCTGCCAATTTTAATGAGTGGGATGAGGGGGTTCTGGGAGGTTCCGGGGGGTCTTTTTTACAGACAAGTACAGGATTCCAAGGTAGAGGCACAGGATTTGCTTCTACTGTCTGTAAGCTGATCATATGCATTTGTTTGTTTTGTTCTTCAGGGAATGAGAAATATTTTTGTAGTCTTTATTGTTTAAAGATGAATGTCCCTAAAGCCCACTGGTAGGTGCTAGAGCTACTCAGAAATCACCTCCGTAGTTACTGCTACTCAGAAACTGATGCCCATCAACCGGCCTGCTCAGAAGGGCGATGATATGCTTTACAGAAAAAGACCTCCCTATTCCAAAGAAACAGCAATTTGTCCTTCCTTTGGCTAAGTAATCACAGTTGATAATAGAAGTGCAAATGCAGTTTATAAATCCATCTAGCTTAAAAGCGTTCTCATTTTTGACATTTATTAAATTCGTGTTTTTTCCACTGCGAATTTGACATATATTTAGTTTTTGCCCTATCATAAAAGATTGTAAAACAGAAAATGCATCAGTAAATCCTGAGTCCATCACATATAGTGGAGCCAGCATGTGCTTTATGAAACCTGTGTTTTGATTATGTTTATGTCTATGTTTCTGTGTATGTATTTAGATACACTAGGTTAGAATGTAAATCGCATTCCTTGCAAAGGTCTTTTTTTATTTGAAAGACACTGAATTGGAATATTAAGGAAAACAGTCGGATCGCACCAACCACAAATAATTTCTGATTTTCACAGAGACATAGTAATTTCGCCTCTCTTCTTTTTCCTGAAAATAAGCTGAAAATGTTTGTATTCATAGAATTGGAGATATAAACATATATACTGCTTTGAAAAGAGAATACAGAGTGGTGGTTAAAATTGTAGGACAAAGAGAAAAACAAATGAGCTATTTAAGGCGGACATTCAAAACAAAGGCCCACTCAGTCCTCCCGGGTTGGTCGGATGCTCCGCGGAGAGAAACCTGAGCGCTCAGCTGGGGGAGAGCCGGGTAAAGCGGCCCGGCCGACGGGCGGTGCAGGTGACCTCACTTGCACACCTGAGCGCTGCAGAACACCCGTGCGCGCAGCCTTCAGGGTCAGCGAGCGGGACTGAAATAGTTTTGGATGCCCGTGCCGCTGCTGTTCCCTCTGAACTGCCTACGCGGAATCCTGCCCCGTTCTCTCCTTTCTTTAAATCTGAATTCAGACTCTGTCGCGGGCGCTAGTCTGCGCAGACTCCGTGCCCGTGTCCAGCCGGGTCCCGGCGGTCGACGGTCCCGACGGCCCGTGGGCGCTGCTCCCCCCTCAGCCCGCGGCCGTCCGCTACTGTCTTCACTCGTGCTCGCGCTGAGCGGCGTCCCCGCGGCCTGCTGTGGTTTTGCGTGATTCACACCGTGGGGAGGAGCGTGACGAAACGTCTGCGTCCCCCTGGAGGCTGAGAAAGGGGCGTCCTGAGAATCACCCCAAGGCTGCAGCCACGGACGGCTGTCAGTCCCCAGGGGCGAGTGAGGGCCTCGGGCCAGCTCGACTCCCAGGACAGACACGTTCGCTAGGCCTGGGGAGGCGTGGGTCATCCCAGACGCGCGTGCTCTTGTCGCCCGACGCGAGGGCGGCTGCAGCGGCCCCTGCCCAGGCCCGTGGCCATGAGACCTGCCTGCTGCCCACTCAGCCGCCCTCCGGCCGCCGTCCTGGCCCGAGGGACGCTCTTGGCGCTCCCCAGCATCAGGGCCGGGGCGAGGCATTCCCATCCTCGAGGGGTGCCCACTCCTCGTGCCTGCTGGGGCCCGTGTTCCCTGGACCCCAACATCTACGGGCAGAGCTGAGCGGCCAGGCGCGGCCACTCGACGTGGAAGCAGGTGGCTGGGGGGGGTGGGGTCCTTGGCACAGGGCGGAGCCTGCTGGGAAGGGGACACCCAAGGGACGCTGGGAAGGGGAGACCCAGAGAGACGCTCGGAAGAGACACGGGGGAGACGGACGGTGGCCGCGGCTGTTCTGACGCGATCTGAATCTCGTGGGACCTGCTCCAGCGCCCCTGCTCTATGGGCCCCCGAACGTGCCCTGGATGCGTGGCCGGTGTTCAGGGCCCAGTGGCCGCCTTTAGGCCAACCCTGCTCTTTGTCTTATTCTTGCTTTCCTTTAAAATCTAATTAGTCCAGTTGTAACTGAGGCAATGTCCAGATCCTCCGCGGGTACCGCCACGTGGTGCACTGGCCTCTAAGGCGCTCACAGGCCGCGCGCCTCCTCCCCCTGGTTCTCGCCCTCAGAGATGCTGCGCTGCTGTCAGCGGCCAGGCGCCTTCTTAACTCGACTCCTCGCTCTAAGTACCGCCCCAGGACAGAGACGTACCAGGCCGTTCAATCACTCACCCTCCGAAGAACATCCAAACCTCAAGAGCTGGGAAGCGTCTGACATTGTCCCATTTTCAAGCCAAGACGTTAGTCCATCAGCGGCGGATGGGAGCAGACAGACTCTCGGCTCAGCACCAGCAGACAGGGGCGCACAAAGGCTACTAGGGGGCCCAGCGCCCCAGCGCTGCGCCATTACTGGTGCCCCAACTCCCCCACAATGCCAGTGGGGTGGGAAAGAGCTGGCTCACTTACAGAAGAAACACAGAGGAAACAAACAAGGGACTAAGGAAAAAAATCAATTACAATAAACAAAAAATCAAAATCCACAGACAACTATAAACCAGAGACATTCCTAAGGGGAGGAGGCTGGAGAAGGAACAAAATGGGCGGGAAGACCACAAGGGGCTCTGGTGATGGACACGGGTGAGCTGGTGATGGGGATTTCATGGGGATGAGAAATATACACTGTACAAAAATGAAAAATGTGAAATATATATCAAATAAAATTTTAAAAAGAAAAAATGCTGGTAACCATCTCTGTCAAATAGACCTTTGCAAACTAACACCTTTTTGGTCGATCACAATAACTAAGAAAGATGTCTTAGCCAACGGTGTGAGTGACAGGACTGTTTACCTGGGTACACACTGTTGGGTTTGATTATCAAAATAATTTAAGTAGCAATCATAATGTAAAGAGAAGAAAATGTCTTTGAAACTATTTAATACCCAAGCATTTATAAAAAGCAAACAGTAAAATGAAATCACACTCTTCCCTCTCACTTCACCTGAGGTAAAACAAGGTGTGACAGGTTCTGCTAGACGGTGCTGATCATAAATAACGTGTGTCAATCACTGTAGCCATCACAGGGAGAAGCAACACTGGGATAGTTTCCCTGGTTTTATGATACAGAAAAATGTTGATTGCATGATACTATGCTATATAACAAAGGAAATATATTTCCCTCTCTGTATTAGTGAAACAATCTCTGAAAACTTATTTTCCCACTGAGGTATTTTCTAAATACAGAGAAGATTTGTCAAAAGTGAAATTGTCTTAACAACCATCTTGTGTTAAGCCCAGAATACACGTGTATATTAGCACCATAAAGTATTCTGTCCATTCGGAAACTTAAATCACTGCCTGGTAAAGACATAGGTACTTCTGAAGACACATTTAAGTCACTACCACACATAACACACTCGCTGTAGTAATAATGTGCTAAATGGCACCCATTAAGGCCTCATTATGTAGAAGCTTATTTTAGAAGCGCTTCTAATCTCTTGCAAAACTCATGAATAGAACACAAAAAACTTTGTCTTCAGTACTAACCACTAAGTAAAGTTGCCAAACTTAAGATAAGTGCTCATTATCAGTGTAATCAATTTTTTTAAAAGAAAGAGACTAATTGTCAGCTTTGTGGCCAAATCTTAACAGAGACAAAGTATTGAATACTCTCAGGAACTTAGAAGTGATCTATAAACTTTCAAGTAGAAATTTGTTCTTCATTCCTAGCTTTAATTATTCTGCAATTTATATTCACTTTTCAAAAGGAAAGACATAGGTAATGACCTATTATGAGAGATATTAAAGTCATTTCTGCGCTTTTGCTAAAACTGAATTGGAACACGGAATCATCTTCCATTATCTCCTCCATATAATATTTCTTCAATACAAAGCTTCTATCCAGTGGAAGAAGTGAGAATTTCCCAGGGGTAATTTAAAAATGACACTTATTTAATTTATTAAGTGTCCACTTAAAGAGAAGTTATCGAGTGCCTTCTCTATTAATCAGGATGCATTTGATTACAAAGTACTGAAGACCATCATGAATGAATTCATGATACAAATCAAAAATAAAAGGTCATCAAATCCTTTTTTTATTGTTTGGTTTTGCTTATGGAGAATATAGAGAAGGACATTTGATAGGGCAGTGGGTACTCTAGGGAAACTCCAAGGGCTGTATTATCTCAGCCCTGAGTATTTGCTAAGTAAACAAATGAAGCATCTACTTTCCTTACTCTTCATTTTACTCTTCATGCAGTCTTCCAGTTCATTCATTCATGTGTTTATCTTCCGAGTTTACTCCATGTGAGCAAGAAGATAAAGTAGAGATTTGCATATGGAAATTATGAGATACAGCACCATGAAAACCAAGACAGTGTTTGCATGGAGGGAAGTTGATGGTGACAGTGACTCACTTGTAAGCTAAAAAGAATAATGTTTTAAAATAGATTTTGATTTAGTGATGAGAAATGAAGGAAAAGTAGACACCAATTATTCTGTCATTAGGAGCTATAGCCAGGATTTTTCTAGGATAGTAAAATCTTGCTAAAATAGATTTTGAACAACATAATCCAAGAGAAAGTTCTTTGGGGAAGGTTTCAGAGAGAATGAAAATACGTGGAGAACTGGCACAACAAAAGAAGATTAAAGAATGAGAGATCTTCAGCCTATAAAATGGATGATTTCATGTAGCTCCTCAAGTGGTCCTTACTTACATGAAGGACTCTTACACAGAATACCTCCTCTGAATACACCTTAGGGAGGTAGGAAGTTAAGATCAGAATAACGTTTCACTGGGAAACGCTGCTACAGCTTGGAAGAATAAAACATGTTTGTAATAAATGAAGTAAAATACTCATTTGAATGTGTTTCAAATTGAAGGAGTGAAGGAAGAATTATAAAGACACATGTCCTAGAACCTGAGGTAATCAACGTTTCATTGAGGAAGATGATGCCTTGGTAGTTTTGGAGATTTTGTTTTCAGAAAAAAAAAGAACATAATCGTTTTGTTTGCAATGGATGTAGTATTTTAAGAGACTTAACCTTTGCTTCCAATTCAAGAGAATAAGACCCCGTCCCATTTACATTTTCTCTAAATTTTAATTGATTCACTTTCATGTTTCTACAATGAGGATGGTAAGTAAAATCCTTTTCATCTTCAACTTGTTCTGAACAGAACTATTTTCAACACTAGAATCATTATTTAATATTTATTAGTCTCTGTGACTTGGATACTGTAAGAGTACATGAGGCTTGAAGATACAAGTCAATAACAAAAGGAAATATGCATACCTGCTGGATCACATTTTGTCAACACAGAAAAAAATACAAACCTAAATAATGCTCATAATTCCAGGTTTTATCATGCATTTTTTAATAATTCCACTGTTATAAAAATGACAAAAAAAGTAGTCTGCTTAGCTGTGTCTAAAATCTATATAGACCTTAAATAGTGGAATCGGTCAGATATTTTAAGAATCAATGACAGACCTTTCATGACTAATGATTTGTCATTTATCATTTTTCTCCCTTCCATGAAAATGGACTGTGGAGAGTGGCAGATACTAAAAAGGAATCAAGGTTCTTTTTCCTGGCCAAATACATGATGAACTTCACTGTGTTTCCAAGAAGGAAAAGGATATCTTCAAGGATAGTCATCTTGGGCATAAATGTAGCCATTATTGATTATATTGTCCTCTAGTTGAAGTAACTAATCCTTCAGCTGATGGCAAATGGAAGTAAAATGGTCTGATTATTTCACTTTGAATTTTAAAAGGCACACAGTCAAGTTTAAACTTAGCCAGCTAAAAATAAAATAATGGAAAAAGGTGTTGTCAGCTAACTCAACAAAAATAGAAATGTTTTCATTACTTCAAAAATAATGAAAATATATTTTAGTAAAGAAGAAATCAACACTCCATTTCCCAGCATTATTTTGGAAACAGATCATAAAGATAATATAAGAAGACCAGATGGGAAACACAAGAAACAAAAATTAGACTTTCAAAATAATTCAGTTACAAGGTACATCAGAACCTGAAAAATAACTCCATGCTTTATAAGCACTTATTAATAATTACACAAAAAATCACCAAAGATGTTTTCCATTAGGGTTAACATGGGGGGGGGAGAATCATACATATATTTATGTTAACTTTAAATAAATTTTAGTCTTAATGAAATGAAACATAAAATGGAAACCATTGAGTGGTTTTGAATATCGTGGGGGGGAAAAACACAAAACCTTTCTGAATGTTATAACACGTACTGTAGTACTAAATTTAATCAACTGTAGCATAGTATAAAATTTTCCACAAATGGTATGCTATTACAACTACTAGGGAAATCACTGCTAATATTTTCCTCATTGGAATTTTTTTGTGCTTTGTATTTTGAAATAATCAAAAGGAAAATAACAAAGAACAAATATATACCTGACTATACTGGAGGTGTAAGACTCACTGCAAAGCAGCATTTTGCTTTTGAAAATAATAGTGTCAATTATGTCTTTTCAGTCATAAGATAAAAATCTCACACCACCTGAGTTAAAGGTAATGTATCATATTAAATAGACAACTGACTCAAATTTCACTGGCCACTTTAAATGTTACTTAATAATTTTGTCATCAAATACTCTTGAACAAAATTATTTCTGAATTTCTCACATTTGTGCAACATCAACTATGATCATAACTCTACTGTGAAAAACAGAGAAAGTTTATAAAATCATTTTGATAATTAAGACCAATATAACAATATATTTTTTCATTGCATTTCTTCTTGGAAAAGAAAATAAAAGCATCATAAGCAAGGAGGAATGATGGAAATTGAAACAATTGATAATTAAAAGCAGTCCTTCACATTTTCAAATATGATTAACTCTAGGTAAGTAGTTGCTGAGTGGAGACTAACAGTCAAGAGTGGATTTTGACCTGCTAACAGATGTTTCTGTGAATAAGTCTAAGCTCCTTATAATAAAGGAAATCAAGAGCTCTTTCATATGTTTAAATAAAGTATTACCACTAATTCACTCATTTAAAAAATAAACAAGCCTGAAGCTTTCTCTGGACTGTGCCAGGTGCTTAGAATGATGCCATAGACAGAAACTGGTTCTTCATCCCGGAGACCCTATTAACGTACAACGTCCACGCCGGGACCATGGGGAAGCCCAGAGCTGAGCTGGAGAGGATGAAAAGAAAAAAAAAAGTGGAGAAGTTAAAACTTAAAACTTAAGTTTTATATAAGTTATATATATAATATATATTATATATAATATATATTATATAATATATATAAGTTAAATAGTTAAAACTTAAAACTTAAAAATCCAGGGAAAAATTCTTCAGAATGTGCCTAAAAGGATACTGAAGTATCTGGTTAGAAAATGCTACAGCGCAGAGTGAGGGGCACCCCAGAACCCCCAACCCTTCCTGTTCTAAATAGATTCTGCCATCCACTGCATGAAGACAAAACATGCTTTATGCGTGAGACCTTTAATGGAAAGGGACTCTGGCACCAGCAGTGCGTAGCGAGAGGAGAGGGAGGGAAGAACATTTCCAATCCAGCACGGCAGTCACTCGGCCGCCGCCCGGGGTCGTAGATGCGGGGTCCAGCACACCCCCCCGACGCTCTGCGTGCTGCGCACCTGCTTCTCTTTCCTTTCCAGGTGGTGTTGTCTTAGGTTCCCCGCAGTAAATATTTTTACCCCCTAGCTAATTGGCCTGAAGGTGGCTTCTTTGAAGTTAAAATCAGGAGAAATCAAAGAGGAAATTTAGTCTAAAAGGGGTGCCGATGGAAGGCGTTTTCTGTATTTCTGCTAAATTTTCTTCCTTCATGAGGCGAGACACAGTTTCTGGATTCCCGAGGACGCGTTTGCGGGGGACTTCCCGCTGTTTTGGGAAGGTCCGGGCTGGGGGGCAGGCTGCTCTTTGCCCCATTGCAGGTAAATCCAGCGCTGGGGCCTATCTGCCGCCCGCGCGCCTCCTCACGCTTCACCCAGGCGCATTCTGTGCGGGTGCCACCTCCCGTCTGCGTCCTGTCCTTCCGGTTGGAGAGCAAAAGCTTCCACGTTTTGAAGAGCTTTATATTCATGTGGAATCACACAGCTCTTTCTTCCCGGAACTAGGAGGACCTGGATTCTTCTCTGCCTCCCACGTCTAGCGGACAACAGAGTCCTTAACCAAGGCGTGGACAGCGAGGCCCTGAAGACCGCGTGCCTTCCTGGGGAGCTGCCTCTTTATTTTGGCCAAGGGTTGGGGAACTCTCCGTTTTGACAACTGGGGGTGACTGCTCACAGGAGGCTTTGCCAAGTGGTACGTTATCCTCCTCTAGGGAACTGTGCAATCTGCATTTACACTCTCACTTCACACTTCCAGTAAGTTCTATCGCCGTATTTTTATAATATAAAAAAAAAAGTGGAGCAGTGTGTCAGTTGAAACCAAACTGTCAAACCAAACTGTCAACTAGTTATTACATCTTTTAGGGCAAAATTGCCTTATGACCAATTAGTTATGCAGTGAAAATGCTTGCAGCGAAGAACTTATGGCAAATCCATGGGACACACTTATTTTTGTATGCCTGTTGAATAATTATGTTCTTTAGAGTTTCTTTAACTTTTTGCTGAAGTTTAAACTACATATAAAGACAATTTTACATGCCATAATCATAGGCTGCTTGATGAAGAAATGTAATCACCCCAACAACCCACAATCCCTGCTTAAACTATTATAGAGATACGACTATCCTGAATTTTAACACCATATATTGATTTGTCTCTTTTTGTGCTTTATATATGTAGACTTAAACAAATTGTACTCTTGTCTCAAATTTTATTACATGTGTGAGGTTCACCATTAAGTCTGGGCAATTCATTTGTATGTGAAATTGTAGGGGACTCTTTCTCATGACTGTATAATACTCCATTATGGAACTCTACGCTGCATTTATCCATCTACTTTCGCTAAACTTTTGAGTAGTTTATCTCGCTTGTTTGCACATTTGTTTTATGAAAGTGATCAGTTTTTTTTATCTATTTTTCAAGGTGAGTTTTCTGTTTCTGTATTTATACATGTGAGCGTGTATTTGCCATAAATAGAGTTTCTAGGAATATTTCCGAACATGCCTTTTGGTCTCCTCTTATAAACAAGTCTTTGGAATGGTTTGGTCTTACAGTATGCCTTTGTTTTCTGGTAGAGACTGCCCATTTTTGCATACTATGTCAGAACTCCTGATCCACATCCTGCCTCAAAATTTCTGTTACCTGGCTTCCATTTCAGACATTCTAGTAAAATGTGATGTATCTCATTGCAGTCTTAATTTGCATTTATCTGATGCCTTTATTTGGGTTTCCTCTTCATTCAGGTTATTTGGGTTTCCTCTTCATTCAGGTGTGTGTGTTAGCCTTTTCTCCACATTTCCAATGGATTTATGGTTCTTTCTTCTTTAGATTTGATTTCAAACTTGAAGAATGGAATGTCTGCTATTACTTTAACATATAAACCATAAGGACATTTAAAATTGCTATGTAAATACCTACTTTTTATCACTCTTAGAACATTGAACTAGAAGGAACTTAGGGGATTCTTTCCTTTGTTCATGTAAACTACTTAGGGAATGGATTTTTCTCTTCCTAGGGCTTAGTTTTCAGCAACATCAGGAACTAAAAAGAATTTCTTGTTTTGTTTTTAGCCCAGGAGTTCAGCACCATGGCCAGTACTTAGCATGCTTTAAATGAATAGAAGCTGAAAGGATGCATGAATGAAACTGCTCAGTTCAGGTTGATGTTCTGTATTAATCTGAAAAGTCATGCAATTTTTTTCTCTGAAATGTTATAAAATCACAGACAAATTGACTTGAGAGCAGAAGGGAAATATGAATGACTTTCCAACTTTCAGTAACTGTGTCTTCATAGTGGGACTTAATTGCTTTTAATGAAATGATCTGAGTTCAGTGAATAACTGACAT
Source organism: Galemys pyrenaicus (assembly GCA_019455555.1). Taxonomy (NCBI): domain Eukaryota; kingdom Metazoa; phylum Chordata; class Mammalia; order Eulipotyphla; family Talpidae; genus Galemys; species Galemys pyrenaicus. Next base: position 1,056,127 of record JAGFMF010011798.1, on the reverse strand, counting down.
ATTGAGAACATTGTACAGCTATTTAACAGTATTTCAAAAGGTTTACTACTTTTTGTTAGACTTTTCTTTCTAAAAGAGACAAAATGAGTAAAATGTTTGTCATTTTTTTCCTATGGAAAGAAAAAAATGATGTCTATGGAGAAAAAAAAAAAAGATGTGTTTTAGACCTTTCTCCAAGTCTTGATACATAGTTTCTCTATGTAATCATTTTCACTTAATCCCTGAGAAAAATGTTGTCATGAAGCAGGAAATTCCTATAGAATGTCTTCTTTCTTTAGGGCAGAGGACAAACCTGAACAAACAACTTTAACCTTAGAAGCAGGTGGACCAATAAACTCCCATTGTATGTAGTAGATAAAAACCCAGTTGGTAAAGGCAAGTGGTGGTGGAATATTCTTTCACCCAAAGGTGCTTCGCATTATCCACTCCTTGAGATTTTTTTTAAAATCTATTTATTTTATTGAGGTAATCTTGGTTTACAATACTGTATAAGATTTTGGGGTATAGATTCATACCCCTTTGGATGTGTGTCACCCACCACCTATAATTTACACAAGGCTGTGTTCAAGGTTTTATGTGGCTTTGTCGCTTTCTGTCCTTCAGCTGTGGGTGATCTCCTGAGCCACAGAGGACCTATGAGTAAGTTTGGGTTTTAGTATTCCCACAGGCGTTGTTGCAGGGTCAAACAATACAGTCAATGTGGTGGTGAAGATGATGACAATGATGGTGGCTTCTGTGTGAGTCACTGAACGGGTCCTAAACTGAGGCCGTTGATTCAGAGCCCCACATCCCAGTGTCCCCATTAGACACACATTTTCCATAATTGGATGATGCAACCTGACTAAGCCTGAATTGCCGTCATCTGGCTTGAAGATTTCACTCTCTCCATATATCAGACAGAACAGAAGAACATTCCTTCAGCCTTGAAATCAATACTTAGATAAGTAAGCTTGGATTTCATCCAGAGAGAAGCTGCACTCCCTCATTCAATCATCAAGCATGTCCGTGATCCAGGCTCTAAGAGCCGGTCTTCACAAATGAGTCTTATATATTCCCTGAGCTATAATTGAGGCAGAATGCCATCAGAGGCTGCAGCTAGAAGGTAAGAGTAAGGTCAGCATTCCTAGATGAAGTGCATTGCGCTGACATTAAGGGGACATGATGAAAGGTAGCCAGGGGTGTCTGAGCATTCCCAGGCCTTGACTTTGCTTTTAACCTTACTCAAAAGTACAGTTGCTTAGTTGTAACTTATGCTTCTTATATATTTGAATTTCCCAGTAACTGTGATGCTAATGAATAGTCCTTGAACATTAACTATATTCCAATCACTGCATTAAACTATTCATATTACACTTGACTCTTAACAATAAACTTTTGACTGAAGAGAGAAAAGTCCCCACATGCTATTTTAAATAGGAAGGAGTTGGTTACAGATTATTAAATGGCTCACACAAGGCTACAAGACCGATGTTCAGCTGAGATTCCAGGAACCCCTTACTCAAGCAGGTCCCTTTCTGCAGGCGCTGCTGTCTTGTCTACGACCACCAGAGGCAGCATTGAGGTCTCTCCGTGGTCAGGAAGGTGCCAGAAAACCAGCTGCAGCTAAATACCTTTTAACAGTGGAAATGTTTTAAAAGGTGACTTGCTGTGTTAGGCAGACAAAAGTGGGCCAAGCAGAGCACTGTGCCTGACGTCTGCAGGCCTTCTCTCTCCTGATGCAGCCCCCCTGCATCAGTGACACTGATAGTGACACTATCTTCCAAATGGAAGGGTATTACATTGTGTTCAGACGGGAGCATCGTGTTCTTATAAAAATGAAATAAAGCCTCGGGACAATGAGGCCTTGGCTCGTTCGAGTTGGAAGCGAAGTCTGAAGGACTCTTAAAGAATGAACAGGGAGCTGGAAGCCAAGGATGCTCAGAGATTGAATTACGGATGTGCTGGCATGGGCGGCACCTGGACAACTTCCGTGGAGGAGGTAAATCAGCATCACCCAGAACATGCTCTACAGGGTCCAGGATCAGCATTAGTTTTGAGATAGTCAGAGTGGACCAGAGAACCATGGGATCTGAGGACACAACAAAGTGGCTGAGTCAGGATGTACTGAGATGAAGTGTAAGATGACACATATGCGTGAATCTAGATGTGTACCAGGGTGTGCTCTTAATTTGGGGGAGTTAGGGCATGTTTTTAAGCTGAGGGGCAAGTCTGAGGAAAGTACAATCATAGGAGTAGATGACTGATGGGACGAGAGGCCCCAGGAGGATGGTGGGAAGAACGAGATGAAAAATCTGATAAAGAGATTGGCCTTGCGATTTAAGATGAGTCTTCTCATTTGGCTCTTTGAAAATGCCCCTTTATAGCCCTCTTGTTACCTGTGTCAGATCGTCCTCTTTGGTTTCTTCCTTTTAAGCCAAGTGGGTTGACATCCAGGTGGCTAAAGACCTCCCGCATCCTGGCTAGCACAGACCAGAATGGCGACTTCAGATTGGAGCTTGGCTATAGAGGAGGGTGTCGAGGCTATGAGGCTGTGCATGAACTTGTGATAACTCAGAATTGATAAGGGAAGGCTGGACGATGGGAGGAAATGGGACTGCAGGCAGAGCTCGGTCTGCGATAGCTGATTTGCAGTTAACTAACTATAAAGACAACATCAGTAGATTATCAAATGTACTGGCCACTTGCTCGGAATAAGCGATTTTATTTTTTCAAAAATCTAATTTTATGGTGGCTGCCACATGTCTTGCCTTGAGTTGAAAATGTGTGTATATTTACCTTGTGTGAACTATTTAAACTTGAAAATGTAATGGCATGACCTGCTATTACCGTAACTGTGTATATCCAATATTCATCAGGTAAATCATGGTAGAAAGGTTTTTTTTTTGAAAGGGGGAAAAATTGAGGCCTCCCTGGTGGCTCAAAAGGTTGGATCCCACACTGTGGGGCTTCCGAAGCTGCTGTAGTTCCAGTTTCATCCCCAGCCGAGGAGGGGCCCCCCACAGCACAACAGACCTCTTCTGCCTTGCCCGCTGCTCCCCTCAGCATGTGCTTCAGTCAGTCTGCCTGTTCTGCTCTCCATTCTGCCTCTGGTGAATCCTCTTATCCGCTGTGCTTCTGGCCTGTACCCCAGCTCTTGTGTGCATAAATAAATAAAACCTTTAAAAAAAAGCTATTAAAAAAGAAAGGGGGAAAATAATCATTTCCTACAATGCTTACATTAATTCCCCTCTCTGCATCAAGGTGTATTTTCAGTCCCTTTTTAATTAGGAATAAGTAATGAATACAATCTATCTGTGTCTTAAAGAGTTCCTTATTGGCCCTGATTACATGCAAATCAATTACTAATAAGCTGTTTTTAAACAAAGAACATTCTCTTTCATATTATTTCCAAAGGATGAAAGATAGGCACGTAGATCATGAGATGTCTACTACATATATATATATATATATATATATATAGAAGTTGATGTCGATGCACATTATGTATGAAAACATAAATATAACACATCTTGGTCTATGTTTGGATCCTCGCATATATGGTATATAGGTATGCTAAACACACCTGTGTGAGAGTTTTCTTTCTTTTTTTTATCTTCTGATCTTATAAACCAGGAGAGTTAAAACATATTGGAGTGTGAAATAAAAATAAATCGATTAAATATGCATCGTGTGTCTATGTAAAAGTTATAACCCCAAAAACATTTATGTAGAGGGTCAAATCAATAAAAGGTGTTTTATCCATATATAGTGAAGAAGAAATAGGAAACAGTCTTTAAACTTTTGTTTTTCAAAAGATATGGTTGGAGAACATTACTGTTCAAGAGTTCCCAGTTTACAAATAATTATTTTACAAAAGATTAATTTACAAGGTGAAGTTTTAGAGCATGGGTGTTTTTTTTTTTTTTTTCAGTCTTCGTTTTTGCAGTTATGAATGCATTCCCTGGCTACCAAATAAAGACCATTTATTCTACAAGTAATTGAAATTGTATGCTGATACTATAAAACGCTTTTTCAAAAATCAGTATTGGTACAAATAGTTGTAACATTTAGGGAAAGTTCCTTTGATATGATGTTTAGGGCACAGTTGAACAGACTTCAAGTATGTGGCCTGTGTTGTGAAATCTGCCTTACCAAATCTCTCCTGTCTCTTTTCTGACTTGAGGGTGGGTAGGGGAGCCAGGTGACGATAAACAATATTTTCCTGGAAAAAAATAAGACATGGATAAAAAAAACATCTCGTAAGGTTTACCACATGACAGTTATGGTCATTTTAGACTCTTCTACTCTCCAATACTCTTAAAGTGATGAACTATTTGTCTTATTTCATGTGGATGTAACAAGCCAGCCCTTCTCGTCTATATTCTTCCTCAACAAAGTTTTCCAACTGGGGTTAAAGTGCAAAAATCACTGACATCATTAAGGCTACACTAAATGTTTTGATTTTGACTTAAAAAAAATCATTTGACTTCTCTAGGTTGTAAACTCATGGACATGAGTATGGAGTTGAACAACACAGCATGTGTTTCTTAGGGCATTTTTAAAGTTACAATTTGCAGAGGGACTTATTTCTTCCTTTAACAGTCAGTGTCTGTCCCATCGAAATGGCAAGTAAGTGACATCAAGGATTAGAATATATTCACAGGGACCGCAAAGCATGAGTCACATTTCCATCATTTCTCAAGCATAAGACAGAGGATATTTTCCCTGGTGCCCAAAGGTTTGCTTTTCTTTCTTTGTTTTTCTTTTAAATTTCTTTTTTTAAAAGATTTTATTTATTTGTGCATATACAAACTGGGGTACAGCCAAAGGTGCGGGGGTGAGAGGATTCACCAGAGACAGAGTGGGGAGCAGAACAGGCGGACTGACTGAAACACACTGCTGAGGGAGGCAGCAGGTGAGACAGGAGAGGTCTGCTGCGCCCTGTGGGTCCCCTCCCTGGTGGGGGTCAAACTAACGTACAGTGGCTGAGGAAACCCTGTAGCAGGACACTCAGCCCCTTGCGCCACCAGGGAGGCCCAGGTTTGCTTTTCTTGTGGTGAAATCCCAATAGGATTGTTTCTACAGACCACGTCCACTTGAGTCACACACTGCAACCAAAACAATAAACAGAATGCCTGACCCTGGCTGTTTGTGCAGATATTGTATGAGTTAAAGCGTGAGATGTGTGGACAGCCTGTAGGGCAAGTGAAACATTAGTTACAAATTAGAAAGAAGAAAACTGAGGCACCTCTGGCTAAGTGATTTTTCCAAAGCTGCATAGATTTCCCTTTTAGCATGTCTGTTTCACCCCAGGCCACATAATTCCAGAACTCGAGTGTGACGTGCATATATAATGAACCTGGCGTTCAGCTCCAAAGCTGCTGCTTCTTTGTTACATGACTCTAAGTCACACTCCTCAGGGCCCAATTTTTCTTTTCTGCACAATATACATAATAGTAAGTCAGCATTTCCCAAAGCACCTGCCTGAGAACACTCATACTAGATGCTAATTTTTTAAGATTTCTGTGGTCTGTGGTTGAGAATATAATGCTAAAAAGCATCAAACAGGACTTTTCACATGTTAAGGTTAATTGTGAATTGTTCAGAAACTGGAGTAGCATACAGCGTCAGTTTGAAAATGAAAATGTCTACACTTCTACACCTTTAAGTTAGTGAAGCTAAGTCATCATGGAAAGCTTCACCCCAATACACCTGCTATACCCTGTTCTCTGCCATTTTAAATTCCCAGTACTGTAACCATCGAGTTCTTGCCTCTTTTCACACCTGTACATGCAGGTACAATTACTCAGTACAGTGCAAGATACTGCTGTATAAATAGGGCTTATGTATCAAGTCACAAGCTTCTACTGTAGTTCAGAGGTGAGGGAAAAGTGCATAACCTACAATGTATCTTAAAGTTGTTCTTGTTAATCATCTATAATGCTTGGGCCATGAGCTCTGTTTAAACTGTGTAACTATGTGCTTTAAATGTGAGAGAAATGTATGTACCCCCAAATACTTTTTCTTTAAACTTCAGTCTGTGGCTTCTTTGATAACTTTTTCATTAAACATTATGTGCTTAATCGCTCCATTTTGTCTTCTTTCATGCTACTTAAGATAGATAACAGGGTCCTTACATCAGAACTCACCTGCGATTCCAACACTCACGAGCCTTCTCATTAAGAAACAATCAAGGTCACGTTTATCAGTTTCCTCATTTGCAAACACATAAGTATCCTCTCTCGCTGACCAGTGGTGACTCTGGCTTGTCGCAGACGGAGCACTCAGCAATCATCAGCTTTCGCTACAACATGGAATCTTTTTTATTAGGTGACACTGGTTTACGACACTGTATGTGAGTCAGAGGTGCAGTTCGCCCTCCTCAGAGTATGTCCCCGCCCCATGCCCACCTCCAAGGCACCACCTTCCTCCTCCTCCACAGTCTGTTCATGAGTGACGAATCAGCTGAGTTTCGATATTAGGGTGAGTGAGTCCCACATGCCTGCTTTGCACCAGCCGGGTGGCAAACCCCCAGCAGAGATGTTCTTTCACTGTCTTTTTCAAGAGAAAATGGCCCGTTACTCCTGCCACAGAACTAAGAAGTCGTTTCCCTCACGAGTGTCCAGAGCCATTTCAGGCAGTTGGCCAGTGCCCTGCAAAGTAGTTGTGAGGCTGTTTTCACTTGTTTGCTTTACGTCCCCCTCCCCCGAACTTCCAGAGAAAAGGGAGTTCCCTGGATGCTGATGGGGCGAGTGCGACCCTCTTCCAGATCATGAAGTGCCCTCCCCATAAAACGGGTTACTGGTCTGTGGCTCCAGCTGCGGTCCAGTTTCGGCCCTCGTTCAGACAGGTCTGATGTGAGCGTCCCCGAACTGCAGGACGTGCAAGGTCACTGGCCCAGGCACAGAGCCGGCGCGAGCAGGAGCCCTTGTCCGGCGCCAGCCAGGAGGCCAGTCATCGGAAGCAGTGCGTTCCTAGCGCGTGCTTTGAAGGACATGTTCGAAGCCTCTGCTATCTTCAAAGCCGTGTCGACGACTTCGGAAAGGAGGCATTAACTAAATTAAATTAGTATATGTTTTAAATTCATAGTGTCAGAGCAAGTTAACAATTATGTTTTGCCCAAGTCCCACTTGAGCTATTTTCTTCCACTTCCACTTTGCAGATTACTAGCTGGTCGCTCTGCGAAATGCCACATGCCACAGGGCTTCCTAGCCACGGCTGGATGCCTAAGTCTCACGTCCATCACCTGCTTGAATCAGTATCGATTCAGAGTGTACATATCTAAAACGCCTGACCTCCATCCTGCCTGAATTCAATCGTCCTAAATAGGAGCACGTTCTGGAGACAGTGGCCTTCTGGGCATTATGGTCTTCATTTTAAGACCTGGCTCCCTCACTGCCAAACCCAGGTGAGGTAGACACTCGTGTCTGTCCCTTGTGTGAGTCTTCAGGGCAGTGGATTATGCTCTTTAAGGAGAAAGAGATCTCCAGTCGTGACTGACAGAAAAGAACCAGCCTAAGTTAGACCCTGAGGAGTAGCAGGTGGATATAGCATCCCCTTTTGAAATAAAGTGAGTTTTTTTACAACTTTTGTAAAGTAAACGTAGCTGGGATTTCAAGGTCAGGAAGACCACAGTCCACTGTATGCCCTCGATGGCGCTGCTGGTGATAAGAACGTGGACGCCCTGAACCCGCCCGACCTGCCTGTACCTCACAGCGAACGCCCCTGCTTGGTAGAAGGGGTGCTGGCCGGACACAGGGGTCTCTCCAGGGGGCAGGCTGTCAGCTCCCTAAGTGCAGAGTATCCTGGTGTGACCGCAGGTGGCTCATCCACCGTCAGGCATTTTAATGTTTCCATTCAGCTTTGGGAAGAGAGCTGAAGTTTGTCAGGGAGCATTTCTCTTGTTTCACTTAACATCTACTCACCTTTTGGTATTGAAAGAATGAAAAATAACAAATGGGGGAGGCTCTGCCGGGCTCTCTGCCTGCTGCCCAAGACAGCCTCAGCTTCAGAAAGACCCTTCAATAATCTGTCAAAAACTGACATCATCATGTAAAGAGCCGTTCATTTCGCTGCCTCTTTCCGGATGGATGTGCCTGCTCTCCTGCAGCCTGCAGTTCGATGGAACGTTTGGCCTTTCATGTTCGGTTGAAGCTACAGGGAATTCAAAGCTATTTCAAAGCGTAATTATCCCAATCTGCATATAAAAGGCTGTGTGTCCTACAGAGGGTTCGATGGAAAAGCAAACTCTTTCAAAGAAGAAAATTAGAAGTAATTCCCACAACTAAAATTCACTAAAGCTAATACATTTTTCATCTGATGAGAACAGTTTTCTGTTTTTAAGCCACTAGAAGATTAATCCAGAAAATGGAGAGACGCTTGTGTGTGTGAGATCGGGAGGAGAAGAGGAGCACAGCTGAACTGCAAACTGGGAGCAAACCCGGAGCAAATCCCCGGGAGTCGGCTCCCAGCACACCGAAGAACCAGCTGCTTGTATGGCCACAGCAAGCGGGCTCCTCGCTTGCGTCCTGGACAGCATGACAGCATACCCCAAAGTCAGAGCCCCTTAAAACTACAAGCCTGATCATCTCGCAGCTGGGGCTGTTCACAACTCTGGGGCTCTGGCCGCCGACTCTGAACTGCAGTCAGACGCTGGCAGGAGCTGGGCTCTCATTTGAAGACACAACTCGGGGGAGGGAGTCGGCTGCCCAGCCCCCGCCACGTGGTGGTGGACACGCCGCCGTCTCTGGCCGCAGGGCTCTGTCCACACAGCTGCCGCCACGACCGCTCTGCAAGGAACCCAGAGGAGAACAAGGTGAGCCCTCGCTGCGAGGGTGGAGACGCTGCCCCTGCCAGGCTGGTGCCCAGGGTAGCCCAAGCCCCACCACTTGTGTTTCTTAGAGGGGGTCACTTATCTCCCTGGCCTTCACAGCCCCCTCCCCTCTCCAGCTCCCGCCCCTCTGGCCACTCTTAGCTTTCTGACTCATCTTACAAAGCGTTTCACATGATGCCGGACTTTGCAAAGCACAAGTAAGTGTGGTTTGACACCGAAGCTGCTGCAGCGTTTTGTCTTCCAAACATCGCTCTCCAAATAGAACCTTACCAGCCCCGAAAAGTCTCCTGTCTTGAAAGTGATGAGTATGTTGACTTAAGTGTTTCATTTTTGTTTTACCATGGACAAACTGAGATGAAAAAAAATCACCACCCTAATTGTGCAAATGGAAAATCTGAGATGAAAAAAATCACCACCCTAATTGTGCAAATTCTGGAGCTAACGAAATACTTAGCGCCGTTGGGTAGCATATGGTCATCCCAGTCCGGAGCAGCACCTGTCTGTATAATGTACAAATGTGCCAGCTCTTAATCACCAGCTCGTTAGCACTCAGGTGTCAGGGCTGGTGGCAAAATACCCAAAGGGCCCGGGTTCTGTCACGCGGTGTAATTAAATTGACCTCCAGGACTGAAGCCCGCCAGTTGCCTGATACAGTTTGGACTCTCACTTCAGCCTATTCAAGAGAGCTCGGCGCTGCACGAGCCAAAGTCACCGCGGAAGCCACAGGGGCTGAGGTTGCGTTCTCATTTGTAATTACAGCCCGGAAGAGACGGAAAAGCAGCCGCTGACCTCCCGCTAGGGCACGGCGCGCGGGCGAGCGTGGCTGCACCCTCTGAGGTCAGGCCGGCTCCGCGTGCGCTCGCGCCACACCGAAGTGACAGCGGATGAAGGCAGCAGTCACACGTGGCGACTCTGGAACTGTACTTCACAGGGCCATTTCATGTATTCACAGGTGACTAGAAAAATGAGATGTTTGTATCTTCTAATGCCATTGCAGAGCCCCACAGGGATGCAGCACCGAGTGGGCGAGGCTTCTCCGCACCTAGGTGGTGACAGGGACCCGGTAAGGGCGGCGAAAAGGCGCAGCCACGGCCGCGCTCGCGACCCCTAAAGCCTCACGAGCGCGAAAAGGAATTCTAAAGGGAACATGCCCAGGAACACGCGCGTTTGGAAACACCCGTGACACGTTTTGGAAGCTTGGAAGCAGCTCGCACGGCTGCCTGATGGTCCTGAGGACACTGCGTCCCAGCTGGACGCTCCCAGCGTGGCAGGAGAGCGGGTTCGACTCCGAACGCCCCGACCTTCTTGCCCTGCCCGGACCAGCCAGTGCTGACCTGCGGGCGAGTAAGAGCATGAAGAGCCCGCACCGTCCCTCAGAAGCAGCGAGGCCTTCAGGGCCCCCCGCCGCCCGCGCAGAGGAGGCACCCCTCTCTGGGCAGAGACTGCCTTTGCACGGCCAGTCAGGGCCCAGTCTCCCGCGCTTTGCAGGCAGCTGGGAGCTGGGGGCCCAGCGCCCCCTGCATCACCCCGCGAGGAGCAGAGCTCCGAAATGTGCGACCCCACACGCCGCTGCATCTGACCGGCTCCCACTGAATCCGGGGCGCTCCTGTCAAAGCTCCGCGCGCGAGGGCCTGGGGACCTGCGTCCGCCCTCTCAGCCGTTCAGGGGGTCTGGCCTGGAGCCTGCAACGTCCGCCGTCTAGGCCAGCAGCGGAAGGTCCTCTCGCGCGGAGCAGGGGCGAGTCTGAGGCCACAGGCCTGGGTGTCCCCGGGGACTGACCCACGCAGCCCCTCTCCGTTCCTGGCTGCATCTGCCCCCGCGGCCCCGCAGACCCCTCAGGGGCAGCCCTGCCCTCAGCCCTGCGGGGGCCCATCATCCCCGCGGCCACGCAACGCCGCAGCAAGGCCTGAGCGCCCAGCATCGACGCGCGGGCGCCAGCGCCAAGGCCATGGGCGCTGCCAGACAGCTGGGGCAGCGGGCACAGCGGCCTCCACGGCCTCCCTGCACCAGCCTGGCCCTGGAGACCCGCCGGCAGCCTCCAGGCCCCCAGAGGCTGGGAGGTTCGGCGTCTGGTGGAAGTCACAGGAGTGCATCCCACCCCACCGGCCCCTCCCGCTCCACCCCTTCACTGCTCTCCTGTGACCTGTGGGGCACAGGTGTCCCCAGCGGGCCCGCGCCGCCCAGCGCCTGACCTCATGTGGGTCCAGTGTGGGCTGCGGCCCCCCCAGGACCCAAGGGGCCCCGATTCAACGGCCCCTGCCCGGGCTCCAGGCTAGACTCCTATTCAGGGAAGTCGGAGGAAGCGGAAGCGGGCGCAGTGGGGGAGCTCGGGGGGCGGGGGCGGAGTGGTGCTGCCGGGACCCCCAGACCTGCTGTCCTGAAGCCCTTAAGTGCGGTTTTCGGGAGACAGCCTCGTGTCGCCTAGACTCTGGTTTTGCTTTTTGCTGCCAACATAACAGGTTGTTAAGAGGAATAAAAATGCGTCTATTAAGACAGCACTTCATCCTAATATAACCGAGGAAGGACAGGCAGAGCTGTCTGCCCTTTCTCCGGCTCAGCTCCGCCGTCTGGTGTCCTGCGACCGCGGCTGGGAGGACGCTAAGGAGAGCGTGCTTGCAGAGCGCAGAGTGAAGTCGGCACTGGACGTGCCGCGTGCTCCCGGAACCGTTACCCCCAAGACATCAGGTCAGACGAAGACCCAGAGGCTGCCGGGAAGCTGGGTGCAGGGCGGGCATCCAGCCCAGAGGAAGAATGTGGGTGTGTCAGTCTTACTTCTTCACAAGTGGGCTTAGGTCTGGAATCCTGCAGACGCTCTTCTGCACTGAAATTCTACTATTCTGCTAGGTTCACGTAAAAAAACATCGAACATAAGGTTCATTGATAATAGAATTTAGATGGTAGCTGATGGATTCAGGTCAAATATTTCAAAAATATTTGCTGAGCATTATTTGAACTCATCTAGAAAGAGGGGATAAAAAAACATCTTTGACAACCCTTATGTCTTTTATTTAATTTTATTTCCATTTCTTCCTCTTCATTATGTAGTGGTGGGTGTGTATCACAAAAGAACAAGAGAGTTTATCTTAATCGGTGTCTTTTTGAAATTGGCCACTTGGGGATATACACCAGCCAAAGTTGCACAGAGAGGAAAAAAAAACATTAAATATATTTATAATTTACATATTACATGTTTGTAGAATTATTTCCAAATAATCATAATTCATGAAAAAATTAACTTCACAGCTGTAATTAAATGGTAATAGTTATTGGGTATTACACAAAAAATAAAGTGAAAGAGGCTTTCATTTGCATGAGGCTATCTTTGATAGAAAGGTTAAAAATCTAAAATTCTCTGGAGGTGTTAAAATAGAATGCAGTTCAGGTCTCCCCTGTTTAGCACACAGAATGAAACTCAAATGGTCAGGTGAAATGAGAGACCCCTTCTACAGATAAGAGTACACGCCTTTGCCTTTGCTGTTGTTTCCTGGTTTGCAGGGAAATCCACTAATCAGACAAGACAGACACTCATCCACGACCACCCTCCATTTCTACTGTCTGTAAGTTTCTTGTGCTCATTTGTTCCCTAGCTAGGCATATATGACGTGGGGGCTGTCCTTACCCCAACTTCTTTTTTTAATATTCCAAACTGTCTTAATAATGCTAAAGTAGATAAAACCGTGTTACTTGCAACATTTATTTTCACCTTTCAATTATTATCTCAAATACTGGAACAGACTTTTCTTTAAAGAGTGCTAACAAAAATATTCCATCTTAAACTAAAACTCTGCACCAGTGTGTAAATGCTAAAAACGCCAAGTGCACCTGGTTCACACCGCTGCCTCATAGCTGGGAAATCGCAACGTCTTCTGCCGCCGATGGAGGCTCTGGAGAGCCACCTGCTTCAGCGGGACCTGCTCATGTGTGCCAGTCTCCCTGTTCTGGTCCTTACAGTTCCAAGTGCATCATCTTAGCGTTGTGGGGGCACCCTGAACAGAGCAGTATTTGCAAACACTGGCAGGCGAGTCCATACGACCTTGTCAAGAAACAATGGTGACAAACTGCCATCTCCAAATGCTCAGTGGGGTCGGCTGCTGGTACTAAACCTTTATATAAAGTTCCTGTGCGTCTTCTCTGTTCTATTCCTACCTAGGGCACACTGCACTTCGTTGTTGTTCTAGTTTACCTTAGACTTGCATTGTCTTATACGGTCCTCACTCTTCTTGTTTAATGCTGTGCGTATTTGCACGAACTTCAGAAATCAGTGATGCTTCTTGGTCTCTTAGAACTTGGGAGAATGAAGGAAGGCAATGATTGTGTTCTCTCTCTTTCTCATTTCTCACACCCTCTCTTTAGTTCAAGTCAACTTGGTATGTTTTTATCAGAACCACTGCATTTTCTCCTTTCAGTCTGTGTAGTTAGGTAATAAATAAGGGTGGATTGCACACAGCCTGAAAAGAATTAATCACTGATTGTAAAATAGGATGCCAAGCTAGCTTTTTGATGATCCACTATTATCACCTTCCAAGAAGGCATTCTGATGTTCTAACCAGTAATAGAAGAGCACAGAATTTTTGTGTTCACCTACTGGGGAATGTTTTCTCATCATGTGTTCCTCCATTGTTCTCTTTGTGATGGTTATCTCTCTCTCTCTCTCTCTCTCTCTCTCTCTCTCTCTCTCTCTCTCTTTCTCTCTCTCTCTCTCTCTCTCACATACACATTAATTTGAGAGAAATGTTTTGTCAAACTTGGCCATGCACTCCATTATTAATCGGACCACATACCTACGAATGAGAGGACACTCACACCTAGAATAAAATTCCGCCTCAGGCTCATGTTGCCGCCATGCCAGTGGCCACTGTCTCCTTCGTCTTGGCACAGAGTCACAATGGTCGGGGTGGCAGGGTGGGAAGTGCATCTTACACATCTCACACTAGATAATGACAATATTAATTGACAGACCTCTCCTCCCAGATGGGGTGACGAGCTGCCAGTGATTTGTAATTGCTCACAAGGAAAAGCAAATTGTACAAAGACGAATCATCCACACAACATTCACAAGAGAAGTGCCCATGTAGAGTCTATTGATAAAAGAAATGGTCCTAAAAGATATTGACTGAGTCATAGAGCTTATGGACTTCCGAAGCTGATAAATCCAAAGACTAGTTTTCATGGCAAAGACATACATCTTTCAATTAACAAGAGAAAATAAGAAACTTAAAACATTTTCGAACAGCCCAAGGAGAGAACAGGGTTTGCCAAGCTAAGAAAAGAGAACTTTAAGCAATCCACAGCTGGCACCATCCAAAGGGACATCCCGGTTCTCTGGAGCAGAATGCACACATCCCAAACTCTTCCAATATAACAAGTGTAATGCAAAAAAAATATGACCGTGTCAAAGATGCAGTGGTTCCAACAAAGGTTATTTGCAGGATTATGGAAAGATACTCAGAAAACACACGGAGTCAGTGGGTAAGATCTGGAAATTGGCTAGGCACAGCCAGCCACGCTCATCTTCATTCAGAGTTGGGATGGAGGACTAATGGAGAGTTTTTACATGGCAGTTGAGAGAGCCATACCTCTGAGCTCTGAATTTACTTCCTGGACTCCATCCCACCAATTCATGGGGGGACCAAGGCCTGCCCTGGACAGGCCTTTGATTGGACACCAAAGGCAAATCGAGCCTGTCTGGGGCTTACAAGGTAAATGTGGCTGAGCACAGCTCCGAGCAAGCTGGGATTCTGAGACAGCAGTGACTTCCATGGGGGCACTCATCCTTGCTTTGAGTAACCAAGATGGGAAAGGACGGAAGTGATGGAAAGAGATGTCAGCGATGAAAGACACCATCACTGTGCGTTCAGACTATGCTGAATGTTTCTCATGCCTCGAGTGCCTACTCTCGCAGAACTCTACAGCTGCACGCACTTCTTCAGAGTCTACGAAGGTCAAGGCCAAGATTCAGATGCGACCTCTCTATGCAACAAGTTCTTCCCTGACTTGCCACAGCATTAAATAAGTTTTGATTTGCAGCACAGATGAGATGGTGAGGTGAGGAATAGAGTTCACGTTCTGACCTATTTTGACACATGTATTGCAGAAAATGTTTGACAAAGAGCTATTTACTTTCACCATGAACAATGTGTTTTGATACTTTTCTAGTCTACTTTTTTAAACTATCCTATTTACTAAATTTTGTTTTTTAGATTGTTTTCTTAATACATTGCATTTCTCTCTGACCCATTGTTGGACTGAGCACAGATTTTGATCTCTTCATTATTTGATCAATAATTAATATTTTCTGTAATTTCTTTGGTTCCAAGAGCAAACTGGAATTTCCTTGAAGTTAAACATTACCATGGATTCTTATATTCCCTCATTGTCAGAGCTTAATATAAGTTTATAACCTAAGAAATTTTGACTTTACCTGTGAAAATTCACAATCTTGGTTAAAGAGAAGAGTCCATGAAAGGATTCCCAGAAAGGGTAAAAGTGTGGGACAGGAGACACAGGTTTCCAGGGAACCAAACAATTTACAATTGTAGCTGTTCACACTTTATTCAGAACTATCCTCCTCACAACAGTTTATCATCTACGAATATACTTTTGTAGTCCTTTTCTACCATAGGGTTGGCTTTCTTAGATGTTCAAAGCAGAAGAAATACCTAATCCTCTCCCTTGTTGCTTCAAAAAGCAAACCTCTCACCAAAAACGTGTAGTTTGAAGTAAAGCAAGCCAGTTACACAAACCACACGTGAGTTTCAGAAGCACAGATTGTCTTCTATTACCATTCAGCTATTCAGAACATAAACTTCTCTAAGAGTCATTCAAATTATTTTTATATAGTAAAAAAAATGTACCTTAATTCATGTTTTCTTCTTGGAAAATGATACCCATACGAATGTTATTTTTTTCTTATGTTTCTGTTGGCTTTAAATATGAAATCATTTGTTTCTAAAATTTTAGATAAAGCGCTTTTTTTTTATTGCTTGAAGGCACTCATATTCTATGTACAACCTCTAGATTAATCTTTGTGGACCCTTGGGATTACTTACAAATCACAAACCTCAAAAGAAAATATAACATCAGGTGGAAAAATATCTCTTTCAAATATTGCTTATGGGTATCAGGAGAATCAGATGGAGCCAGGTGTCTGCTCTCAAGACCCTGGATAGGTGCAACCTTGGAAACCTGCCACACGTTGCTTCAGATGAGACTCGGCACTGCACAGTGACCCTCAGACCTGTCACGGTGGGGGTAGAAGGACTAGATCAGCACCAGCTATTCTTCAAATTAGGGCCGTACTTTGCCACTGATTTTTGTTCAAAGCTCCCACATGTCAGTGGAAGATCCAGGCAGGGAAAGATGGCAGAATCTGTACCCTAGTTTTATTTATTTCATAGGTTTACAGCAGTATAAAATAATATATTACATTTACACTCATTGTACTCATGTATTATTATAGCATTCACAGTAACAAACACTAGAGTTAAGACTGAAACTCATCTTTTGTTATAATACCCTGTTTTCGCTCACATAGCTGTCTTGAGAATGTGTTTGGAGCTGAAATTCCCTGCTCACTTTAAGCTCGAGGACGCATGGATGGACTGGAAGTTGAAGTTCCATCACATAGACATTTTTGAGTCTCATGTGAAAATTTACTACTTTTTTGCATCGTGAATGCAGTATTTTCACACAACTCAAAAACACCCAGAGCGTAACACCTCAAACTGAGCATGTGACAAGTTTTCAAGAAATAAAAGCCATTTTTTTTCTAATTTTACAAATACTTCAAAAATGACAGTGGTTAGAAATACATGCATGCACACCAAAGGTATTAGAATCGTAGTCATATTATTGCCTGCAATACTCTGACGGCGCCCGACTATTTGCGTTCCCGAGAATGCTGGAATCTAAAACCTATGTCAACTTCTCGAAGAAAAAAATACTCGATGGAGCAACAGTTTCACAAATTACCATATAAGGATTTAGTTTGACATAGCAGAGCGATTTCCTTGAAGTGCTAACAATATATAAAATAAATTGTCTACTCCATGGCAGAAAAATATGGAATTTTGTCATCTTCTGTTTTTCCTTGTTAAAAAGGAACATAAAAAGGATGTTAAGTGCAAAGCCTTTACCACTACAAAAATCAGAGCTGAAAAAGATAAAGAACCCAAGAAATTACAATATGAAAAAATATACGATTTTCAGAAAAATTACAAGTATATCAATGTTTTCAGTATTTTTGAGTTCCTCGGGGATTAAGGGCATACGTGCAAATATGAGGGCAAGAACAAACCCAAAGGTGATGACCAGATTATCAGCCAGCAACAAGAAAACCTGCTTGACCCAGCTTCACGTTGGCACCTTCTCACTGAGTAACTCTACGAGAGGTTAACTTAACTGCAGTCAGTAACTTTTGGAAGATAAAATGTGAGCATTAATGCGTGGTATTGTTTCTGTCGGAAATGGTGAGAGGTTTTTTTTTTTCATTTTATTGGAAAATCAGGAGGGTTTCTACATTACAGAGAATCTGACAGCAAATTGGAACACCGTTAAAACATGAAATAGGCGAATTAGTAGTTAAAATATTAAATTTTCTACTATAGTACTTAGTTTGCAATGTTCGATAAAGGCATTGCATTTAATATCTTCATAAAATAAAATATACATATTTCCTTACTATTGCCCAACAGAGATGATTCACTTATCATGATACAGGCTTCACTATATCTGTAAAGTAATTCAGATGTATTTAAATATTTGACCGAAAACGATTTCACAAAGTTATGTGCACAAGTTAAAAATTAAAATTTACATGTGGATGAATTATTTTCTAAATTGTCATTTGACATACCTTTGAAACATTTAGACACTGTTTCCACAGGAAAATATTCTGAGTTTTTACTACACTAAAACTAACCATGTTAACGAGGAATGATGCCATGATTGTTCTTTTCTGAAGCAATTTATTGATGAAATATTGTCTAATAATCTGAAGATTATTTTATAGGACACATACACAACTATGGAAGTTGGATGTTAAGGTGTCTAGGTTAAATAGAAAACCTGTTCTACAATCTCTGCTTACCCATGGATCAAATGACTATCTGGGAAGCTTCATCATCGGTAGATTGTTTTTTCCCATTTTATCCTCTCCTCCTTGGCAGATAATGTTTCAGACAACTCACTGAAATCATATCTTTATTCTGTTGTAACTTCTGACTTATTTTGGAGGCAATAGAGTTGAATTAACCTAATCATTAGGATTTTATGCTTAAGTAACTATTTACCCCACTAACTTGGGTAAAGGTTTTGTTGGGGTTTTTTTAGACTTGTAGATTGATGATATAATCTAAGAACTAAGATACAAACTATTAAAACTGGTTGCCACAATATATATTAAAAAAAAACAAAAAACAAATGCACAAACACCTAGCATAAGAAGTGGTTCCAGGGAGATCTTATGCAATAATATTATGGGCTAAATAATGAAAAATAAAGCAATCCTCGTTAAGTCAAGTGAATTGGTATAGCTATCATCGTTGAGGTGAGTATAACCTTTCCAATGTGTGTAATAAACAGATGGAGGCATTTCCCCCCCATGAAGGTAAAATGAGGAAAGAAAGATTTTCCTCGAAGCAGAGTGATTAAACGAGAAAATCATTTTTTTGTTTAAAAAGAAGTTACAATAAACAGACTTCCCCCCAACACATACTTCCTTGCTAAAATAACCTACGGAAATAGGAATGTAGGAGGCCAGAAGTTTGAGACAGTGTCAGTGCTGTGTCTTTTTTGGTCCTAGATGACACATCAGCTTCAGATACATGTTCAGGGTCTCCAGAACACTGACCTGTGGCAAACATTAGCGGGCACTTAAATTGATTGGGACGATGGCATTTTAATAACTAATGTGGTAACAGCCATGTGAGTGGCACCAAGCTATCGGTCTTATATACATATCAAGGGCTCTATAGACACATATGCATTTTAATGTTAAATCTTGGGGTGGGGGGAGTCCCATTTAAATGAGATAAAATTAGGTGGAAACATGTGTTATGTGCTAAGGTTTAATCTGTCCTTTAAGAAGAACACAGTTCAAACAAAGTGGACTTGTGAGATCAGCCAAAGATTAAGGAAAATGCTTCTGAATAGGTCTTTACTTTGATTTGGGTGAACATTTATATTTAACATGCAGGAAATTTTAGAGGGCAGTTGTAACAATTCTAATTTTTTTTGCATGAAAGATTGTCTCACCTTACCTATTTTTCCTCTCTTGAGTTTCAACAATTAATAAACCATAGTAGAAAAAATTTATAAAAAAGGAGAGCGCATCTTTCTGAATAATTGACCTTGCTGACATAAAAGGAAAGGGTAAACTTCACTTGTCAAGGTTGATTCATGAAGAATTTTCTCCTTCACAAAACACTGACTACATTCAGCTATCAAACTGTCACAAACAAGGTAATACTGAAACAATTATGCACCATGTATCTACCTCTAAATTAATCTGGTCTTAATTTAGAGATGCTGTCTATCTTATTGTTATGCTTTACTGGTTCAGATATTTATCTGTCTCTATATCTTCATATAGAGTTATAAATAGATTTTATATCCATGTGTTAAGTGTCACAAAACTATGTAAAACTATGTAAAATAAAATTCTGTGTGAGTTCTATGATTGAGGACTTCTCAAAATAGTAATCTTCAATTACATATTTTACACCACAAAATGTACAGACACCCAGTGTTTTTTCTAACAACAAATACAGGTGAATTTATAGATTCATTATAAAAGCTTGAAATGAGTCTAAATTCAAAGCCATAGAAATAGAATCGAAATAACGTCGCTCGTTAGATATTTTGAAGGTGCCCTTCCGTGCTCCTCACACATCGACAGCTATATCTTTGGCATTGAAAATTCAGTTTAAGTTCTCAACAAAACTTTGTAGCTTAGAGCTTCTTTTTCTTTTAAACAAGGAAAAACAGGGTTGAATACAATATGGAAACTGGGAGGAAACTATCAATGGTGATTTTTTTCTAAGTAACTTTATCTTTGGGACCCTGAATTACCTTTTATTTTATAGTGTGATGTGGACTGCACGAGTCCATTCAAAAACCAGCTGAGTTGTACCACATTTTAGGAAATTTATATAATATAATATATATATTTTATATTTATTTAGAAGCTTTGAAATAGTACAGTAAACACTTTGCCACACGGTGTATAAACTACAGAATGTCTTTGATATTTTGTGGGTCTTCAGAATACAACATCATTTATAACCCACAGGTGAAAACAACAGAATCACAATCTCTCTTGTAAAGTTGGAATAGTTTGGGGGACACTTCATCACACAAAAATAATATAAAACAGTCAAGTTTAAAACAGTGGTATTGCATTTAGAATGCAAAAATTTCCTTTATCGTTATGACTGGCTTCTCGTGGTGGATAGAAACATCTAGAGGGCTCAGTGACATTTGGAGAGAGAAAGATAGAGTGCTGTAAACAGGCACACACTGATCGCAGAGGCGAGGCAGAGGCAGCTGCCTCGAAAGTTTCTACAGTTCTGCACATTTCAACTCATTTCTCAGGCCTGCTGAGAGCAATTAGGTCCTAGAATCGCCACGATGATCCCGCCGGCATCTAAAACTCAGTTACACGCAACTAACTGACGGCCAAGATAATGAAGTTGAAAAGTTGATGCTTTTGTTGGTCGACTTTGTGCAAATCATGCTGCTGCAGGTAAGTCCTGTAGAATTGACTAGCATATCCTTTTCCGTGCTGTGAAAAAGAAAGAAAAAGACTCTAAGAAAAAGAGCCTGAGCTTCGGGGTCAGAACTGCCCACCTGGCGAGGAGACAATGGCGGGAACCACGCTCTACCCAACACCGCACCCTCCTGTCCACGCCGCGGCCTCACCCGGCCGCCAACAGGCACAGTGCTCGGGGTGTGGCTTTCTGAGAACGGCCTTTTTGACCTTTTCTGTAAATCAGGTTCACGGGGGATCTGGATCGATTATCCGCCCGACACCAGCTATGTGGCCGGAACTTTCAAGTTATCAGAAACATCCCACTCCGCGCTCTGTGCAAGATGAGAACCCGCGGCCCTTCTATCTCCACAACCGTCTTTGGATTACCTGTACTAAGCTGCTATCTATTTACTTCAACAAACTATATCAATTATAGTTATGTATACCTATCACTATATAAAATCAATACCAACAGCAAGCATTGAACCAAGAAGTGCTTTAAAAATTAAAGGATGTTTCTAAGGCTTAATTTATCTCCTTTTAAACTTTTTTGTCTAAAAACTAAATAGCTGTATGCCCTACAAAACTTTTAAATATAAGCTTATTCCCTAAAAAGAATCAGTTTTCATAGAAAGAGAGCAAAAGTAAAGGAGAGAGAAAAGAGTTTATTAAATGTGGTCCAATTTAAAAAAAAAAGTATTGAACCATGAAATAGCATATTTGGATTCAATTACTTGGACATTACCATTTTATGTAGTTGATTTATTTACTGTAATAAAGGCTAAATATTCCCATCACCTATGATCTTGGTGATATTTGACTGTAAGCACAATGAGAGCAGGTGCGTGATGTAAACGTGCTGACTATTAAGAAAACACAATGTCAAAGTACACATGGATACGTGCAAGTTAGAATTTGAGAATAACACTAATGGCTCCGAACCGAATCGTTTGAATCTGGGGACTTAGTTGCTTTTTTAAAAGAATAAATGTCAGAATAAATGCCAATTCAGTTCCTCTCCTGCAGTCCCCACTCACTCTCAGTCTCAGTACATGACCTAAGCATATGTTTTCTTCTTTATTTCTCTGATTCTTTTTTTTCCCTCACAGATCAGTTTTTAAGGAGACCATCAAGCATTTCTTCACTACTTTACATTCTAGCAGAGCTGTATCAGTTGCAATTGTAAAAGGAACCATCACTGACAAAAAATTAAAGTGAAAATGGACAGTATACTAACCAGTGTTGAAAATAATCAAACATTCTGTTTGGCAATAGCATGAAAAATGACATGCATTAGCTACAAAAAGGACACCTGGCAGCTATTAGAACTTACCTGGTTATAAAGCTACATAGTGAATTGCAGAAACAAGTAGAAACTTTGATCTTTTAATAAAATCAAATCCGATTTTCCCACAACCTGGAATTCAAATTTCCCATTTTATAATAAAGTTGCGTATATGATTCAAATGTCTTTTGTATATACTAATTGGATTTTAAAATTCTTCAGTAAATTCAATTGGCTTGCTACCATAGAAATTCAAGACTATAAAATGAAGTGGAACAAATAATTACAGTGATCAAATAACTCATTGTCCAAATGGAACAATTGGTGAGTGAAAAGGAGCATTATTAACAATTACACAGACATAGTCCTGTGCCTTTCCAGAAAACAGTCACCCTATAAATAATATTAATTTACAAAACCAACAGAGATATTACTTATAGGTTGAAGCTTTCTCTTCTAAAATTATAAATCAGAAAATACTCATTTATACAAAATCTTATTCTAGAAGTTCAAGGACAAATGAAACTCTATCCTTTCTCAACCTATAATGATTATGTGAAAAAAAAAATGACTATACTGGAAAACTGCATATTAGTCTAAGTGCAGAAATTAGTCAACTTAACACATGTTTAAACTTAGAGGATTTCTAATTAGGTTAAATGATGCCTTATGGGGAAAGTGTGAGCACAGATATATATATATGTTCATTTGATTTAGAAAACACACAAAAAATAAATTGCTTTACTAAAATGGATCTTAGTCAAAAGAACACAGAAGTGTCCCGCACATGATACTAACTATCTTAACCATAAACATAAGCTTAAATGGCACATTCTAGCTGCCTTTTAGGATTATTATATGGTGCTGACTTTACTTAAAGGGCACCTACTCCAGATGCCTATTGTCTGAATAATGTAATTGATCGCCTTTTATTAGATGTAACAGGGAAAGGGCACCGGCTGCAGTCAGGACAAAGGAGAATGGGAGGGCGGGTCTTTTTCCCCTTTGAGAAGCTCATTTCCCAATTGTGATGTACCACCAGACAAACTATGCAAAAATGAAATAGTGCATTGATTCTAGAGTTAAAGTAGCATAGATTTGTTTGAAGAGGTGAGTTTGAACATGGAGTCACTATTCTTTGGGGCTAGGTGGTTAATTTTAGACAAGTAACACCCAAATACTATTTTTACAAAGTCAACATTATTGCATTTGAGAGTCAGTCTCAAGGAGAGTTATTCTACCGTGTTCTAGTGTAGTCGTGCATTTGCTGAAGCATTTCAAGTGAGAGAGTAAGGGTCAAATCCATGGAATCTCTATGCTTTCTGATGTAGTCAATGTGTCAATGTGTCAGTGTTTTGGAACTTTCAAGATACTTGAAGAATTTGTGCTTTTCCTTTTTGTTTCCCAAATCATTTTTCCCCTAGCTAGTCATCAGCAGGTGCACAGGACTGGCCTCTTGATATGGATGAAAGATTTTCTTTTCAATCACATAAAAACAGGAGAGAGACTGTCAATTTTCTTTTCTACCTCTTAGTTTATCATTCACTATGTGTGTCCTTCACAGTGAGTCACAGAAAAGACACATTTATCTTAATATTTGAACTACAGATGCCTCCCTGGTGGCGGCAGTGGGTTAAGCAACACACTATGAGGCAAATCACAGCCACTGTAGCACGAGTTCGATCCCTGCTGCCAGCCAGAGAGGGGACCCACAGGGCGCAGCAGACCTCTCCTGCCTCGCCCACTGCTCCCCTCAGCAGTGTGTTTCAGTAGATCTGCCTGTTCTGCTCCCCACTCTGTCTCTGGTGGATCTGCCTCTTCCCCACACCTCTGTCCTGTACCCCACCCAGTTCTTACGTGCATAAATAAATAAATCTTTAAATAAAATATTTGAACCACAGATGAAAAATTACTCTTAATGGAAGGTACCCAAATATATACCTTCTTACAATTTGGCCCATCTATGTTTATAACTAGCCCCTATACAGATGTTTGCATTTGGAATATATAGAACTGTAATGAAAATTTCATGGTATCTATTTGTTCTTCTATTGTGAAGTCCTACCACTGCCTGTGACAATCCAGGAAGTATATTAAACAGTGGAGTATTTAAAAATTCAATTAATCATTTAAGAAGATTGACTGTGAGCATGTATGTTGCAAAAATAACTATAAAATCATCAATAGTGATCTACTTACGCCACCTGCAACAGACAACCCTAGCCTGACGAAAACTAATTCTGTACGATAGATTAAAATAACCATTCGATCAGTTGAACATTCAGATTTCTAAGCTTGCACTGCTGAAAGCAAACCACCCTTCATCTCTATGACGGCGTAAAACACACAAGGCAAAGAATAAATACAACTGTGAGAGCGCTAAGCCGGTGTCCCAGTGGGCGGAGAAAGGACATGGGGCTCCTGAGGGGCTCAGCCGTGCAGAGACGTCAGAGGGTGCGTGGACCGTGGACTCGGACCATGGTCCAGCACTTCAGAGGGAGCTGGAGCTGGGACCCGCGGCCTCCAGGGCTAGGAGCGCACGCTCCGGGCTGTGCGTGACTCTGGGATGGAGGGCACAGGCCGGCCTCTCTGCATTCTCTGACTCCTCAGTCATTTCTGAGGATTCTCTTTGAAAGCCTCTCTGAAGAAATGCCTTCTGTTTAATCCTAATGTGCAGAAGCAAGCATCTGAGGGTTGGCGATTAAAAGTGGGTCACTCTTTGGTTTGGCTTTTATCTTTCCACCCTATACTTGCTTTTATTTTGAGAATTATAGCTGCATGCCATTCAGCCTGCAAATGTTCTTCCACACACGATGATTCTTGAAAAATCTTTTTGTGTACTATGCCTTGGTGTTAGTTACCAGATACCAAAGGCCTTTGGCATCTTTAATGTATCAGATAATGTATTGAATGTATCAGAAAGATACATCATCTTTCTCTCCAGTAATAGCAATAATTTATTTCATCATGTTTAGCCATCTCCGTGCTAAATTTTCTCTTTTCCTTTCATCAAACAGTATGCCTCTTTATTCTAACTTGACAGAGTTAAGGAATCATCGACTATTTCTAAAAAAAAAAAAAACAAGAGTTCATTTAGAGGAGGTGGTTTCCATATGCAAACCCGATGAGTCTTTTGGAAAAGAAACCAAATGACTCAAACAATCCTTCAGATCATTAATGTAACAAATCTGGATAAAGCCGAGTGTTTATTTTTAGTCAGTCTACATATATATGCTATGCTGAGTATCACTTGGAATTAATTAATATTTACTAAATGGAAATAAGAATCCATGGTACTTTAAAAGATAAAAATCAGCAAGTATGGTTTTTTGGAATAAAAGAATGGAACTGGGGGACCTCCCCGGTCACACAAGGGGTTAGATCTCAGTACCATGAAGCATCCACAGCCACTGCAGCATGAGTTCGATCCCCGGCCAGGGAGCTGACCCACAGGGTGCAGCAGACCGCTCCTGTCTCCTTGCTGCTGCCCTCAGCAGTGTGCTTCAGGGGATCCGCCTGTTCTGCTCCCTGCTCTGTCTCTGGTGACTCCTTTCAACCCCGCACCTCTGGCCTGCACCCCAGCTCTTGTGTGCATAAATAAATATTTTTTAAAAAAAATATTGGAACTGGATTTTGAGGCGTGCACTGAATCTGTGAGCACACACGCTGAGTTCCGACGATGCACCCCTGAATCGCCCGTAATGCCCCGAGGCCCCGCCCCTCAGCTAGGGAAGCAGCTTGCACCTGTGTGAGCAGCACAGCTCGCCCAGCACGGTCCTCGCAGCCCTCGCAGCCCTCGCAACCCTGCTCACCACCTCTGCTGAGACTGGACGTGACCAGCCCTGCTGTCTTTCGGGGTGACCTAGACCACCTACCCTTGTAGGGCAATGGATGAACAGGAATCATTTTCTCACTAACGCGGTGTTGCAGAGACATCTATCTTATAATCTGGAAGGAACCCTCAACATCAAGTAGAGTTTAAGTGTCGTGTACAGTCCTTATTTTATTGCATGCAAAATTTTCAAAATTATTTCAAAATTATTACATGTGAAATTAGCATTGCTTGATGTTTATCTCTTTATGCAAATGATTGTATATCGCAAGTTCGGGCAATGCCTTGAAGAGAAGGCAGACTGTGCTGCAGCACAAGGGAACACGGTTGGAGAGAGAAATGTCGCCTGTCAAGGTCTCTTCTGAGTTTCACTTGTATGTGGCATAGAGAAGTCAAAGGATCAGACCAAGACAAACCGTATGACCGACCGTTGAAAGCAGAGCCCAGGTCTAAGACACTCAAATGGGGAGCAGAGAAAGGGGAGCGAGGGGGGGTGGAAGGGGGTGGGCACTTTAGTGGTGGGGGGAGAACTATGGTGACCGCACCTGAGGGGAGAAATCCTACAGGGATGTTTATTTTTATGCCAACTTTATTGATAAGGTAAAGACAGCCTGGAAGATAAGTGCTTCTACTTGCACCCAAGTGCAGGATTTGGCATCACCCTCACTTAGCTGCATTGAGGGGGTCCGTCCCCTGCAACATCAGATGAGGATCTGGGGGTTCCTACCTGTCTACATTCTGATATGTCTGTGTGACTTCAAACGACCTTCCAGTGCATCAAAGCTGGATTGCCACGGCATGCAATCTAATTAATTATATTAAGAGTGCTTTGAACTCTGTAACAAAAACCAGTGCTGGTTTATCAACCTTTTTAATTAGACAACACACTTTCAATATTATCATTATCTGAACTGATTTGAGTGAGATAGCTAACAATGCAGAATCATGTGTTCCTTTACATCTAGAGACAAGAATTGTCAATATTTTACATATTTCTTTTTAGAACACTAAAGTCACTAAACTTTTAAATGAAAATGTTTGTTAAAAAACAGACAGTGCGCTTGCATAGAAATTTATACGTGGGGCGGATCTGTTCCATACGTATCTAGAAATGTTGAGATTAAGTCTCGGAAGCTCAAGAAATTGTCTGTGTGGGGTGCACGAGAGGACTTGGCCCTGCCCAGGGCACTGGAGCTGCTGTCCAAGGCTGCCAACCCCCACTGCCTCATTGGTTTCTTAATCAAATTTGGGGAATAAATTATTTTATAGATGTCCTGACCTATATTAGCTTATATGGAAAAAATGGAACCTATATTGCTAACATATATTAGTCTCCATGCTTAAAGTACTGCACATTTTCTAGACGATCAGCATCTACTGCAATATGGAAACCGACTCATTCCAGAACTAACTGAAAGTCACACCTTTCACACTGGCAGCAAAGGAGCACCCTTGAAATTTCTCTTTGAGGACAGGTCTCTCAATGCAGAACAACCAGCACACTTTCATTTATGTGAGACAAATATTGCTACTTTGCATATCTAAAATCCTAACAAGATAGCCATTGGCTCCTTCAAAGAATAAAAGGGCTCTTTTGTTGGGAACTATGAAGCTGATCATATTTTACTCACATCTAGAAAACCTGTAGTTGAAGCAGTTTCC
This sequence comes from Galemys pyrenaicus, assembly GCA_019455555.1. Lineage (NCBI taxonomy): Eukaryota > Metazoa > Chordata > Mammalia > Eulipotyphla > Talpidae > Galemys > Galemys pyrenaicus. Next base: position 1,028,787 of record JAGFMF010011798.1, on the reverse strand, counting down.
TTTAAAACATTGTAAAGAGATCAAATTAATGATTTCCTGTAGGGCTAACATTAGTATTAATTTTCAAAGCAGAAGTTGTGGAAAATGCCTGAATGGGATTGGTTACTTATTCCTATAAATCCAGGATTGTAATGTCTGCCTAGACTATTTGCAACAAGCATCCTTGTTTCACAATATAAGACCAAACTATAGAAATGCACAGATTCGTCATTATATGAAACCATGGTAAATACATGGGACCGTCACCTTAAAAATATGGAGACACCTGTCTTATTTATTAACCATGAATAGCCTATTTAAGATTTCAAAGTAATTTTGCAGCCTTAGATAAATAAGTATGAAAAAAAAAGTAAGTGCGAAATCGCCTGGACTGGTTAATAAACGAACGATAACACAACCGATACCAGCGTGCTTTCTAACAAGGTCCATACAACACACAGCGTAGGGCGGTGCCTGCCAAGATGGCTACTCAGCATCCTTGATGATCTGACTCCTAATTCAGCCACTTCTATGCCATGGCGAACAGCCCATTAGGGACAGGAATTCAGGCTCGGAGGGGCTGAAATAGTGACACAGTGAGAATCAAAAAGTGACAAGTGTCATTTTCTATCAGAAAAACTCCTCCCCTCTCAGGAGGCTGGGGACCCTGATATTTGGGGATCCGGGTAGCCGGGGAGTAGCACCGCCAGTAAAACACAGGGTGCTCACGTCCCTAGACCGCGGACAGCAGCAGCATCTGTGAGGACGCCGGTGGGGGCCACTCGCTGTCCTTGTCCGCTGGCGGCCGACGCCACGCCTCTGCCCCGAGGCCACCGCGGAAGCCCGGTTGCACCGCAGCTGCTGCGCTGTGGTTTCCAGAAAGGTGCTGCAGGGTTTTCTAATGGCGTGGCGGCCCTGCAGTTCAGGTAATAAAGTCTATACATACTTCCATCGTCAGAATGAAAAATCAAGGTACAGAATAGCCACAGGAAGGAAAGAATAAATTCAAGTATCTAACGTATGTGATGCTAGTGTCTGATTGTGTGATGAACACATGTGAGGCCATTTCAGTTATTTCTTTGCGTTATGGAATTGTGACCTTGGTTTTTGAGTGAAATCTTGTTTCTGTGATACAGAAATTCATATTAGATAAAATAGTCTCTTTCTTGCATAATAAATATCATTTAAGTATCCTAAAATCTAAGCCTAGGTATACATTTTAATTTTAGTTTTTGTCTAGAAATATATTAAAGCACCTCCTTTGCCTTTTTAATCTAGTCTATTATCAAATAATTAGAGATTTGAAAACTGGTAGGCAGTAAGTCCAACTCAGTTTTAAAGGAATCACCAAAGTGCTAAATTGTTGAAATAAGATACCATGTCTTCCTTAAAGATTAAAAATCATTTTAGCTGTGTTCTAGTTGACGATATGGTTATTATCTTAAATGGTTATTATTATATTCTGTAACTTTAAAGTTTATATTTTCATCTGAATAACTGAAAATATTTAGCCACATAATATATAAACTAAAATAAAGCAAACTAAAGTAGAAATCACATTGTAGATTTACTGGCTATGAAAATTATCACAAAAGATATAAGGAAAAGTTTAAATTTTAAAACAATCTTTGTTGAGACTGAGGGATCCTGGTTAAACAGTACTGCATAACAATTTCTATTTCTATGTGAAATAGCTGCATCATTACAAAACTATGAGAAAATACAAATCAATCTATGTCTTGACAAATTTCTTGCCAGAAAAAATCAAAATTTTATGTCATTTTTTTTTTAAAGCAGCTGAGATACTTTTGAGTTGTCAACCTGCCATGAAGAAATACTACGAAATACCAAGAGACGTCGCAGCGCGGCTTCTGCGACCCGCGCGGGGAGGACACCGGAGTCTCACTGCGCCCGGCCAGGGAAGCAGCCGTCAGGACGCGGCCCTGGCTGTCCGCTCTGACGCCGGCGCACCTGCTGCCCCTCCCATCCTGTCCGCAACGACGCCCGGTGGTCCTAGCTCAGCCCACCCCCATCGGTCTCACGTCCGTGTGCTTGTGCTGGCGCGTGGCAGATGCTCACACGGAAGGGCGGTGAACGGAGCCGTCGTGGGAGGCGAGACAGGAAAACGAAGCACTTGTCAAAAGGAAGGAGATGGACCCGACAAAATCTAGACCGAACTCGAATAGTTAAGACCAGAATGATAAGAACGCGCGGCCCAGGGAGGCGCGGCAGTGATGAAACCCGGACAGCAGGTGCGGAGACAGCAGGTGCCGAGCGAGCAGACGCGGTGGGTGTTGCGGGGGCTGCGCTGGCACCGGAACGCGGTCACTGCGAGGCACGAAGGCCCCGCCCAAGCCCGGGGAGCCTGGGGAAACAGCTTTTGCTTCCCAGTGTCGGGATGCTTGACTCACTCACTCACAGACATGCTCTCTCAGGCGTTCGCCGGCCTCTACTTCGCGCCCAGAACTCGAGGTCCTGGGGTAAGCACCCCTGGCTCTGCTCTGAAAGCCGCGTTGGCCCAGCGGGCAGCCCAGGCCCCGCCACAGCAGAGCTTGGGACCGCCACCCGCGGGCAATCTGGAAGTCCCGCAGTGCGGGTCTGTCTCAGGCGGCTGCTCGCGGGGGGACACGACCCGAACAACATGGACCTGGGGACCTGGCTGGACAGAGGTGGTTTGGGGGAAGGGAGAGAAAGGCCCGGACGCAGAGACAGAGAGAAGGCGCCCAGGAGGGAAGTGACGCCCGCGCGCGCTGGGCTAACTATAAAACACCTACACCCGTCAGCTGCGCGGAAGCCTCGGAAACCGGAAGAATATTGAAGAGGAGAATTTTCAAGTGAAATGTCTTTGGGAAATACCGGCCCGAGCTGACAGCAGCAAGCAGGTGCAGAAGCGGAAGGCTGACTATGGCAAGCCAGGCAGGAAGGACCGGGCTGGGGGCCAGAGATGACAAGGGGGGGTCTCCTCGCAGAGGTCAGTAGAAAAGCAGGGCGATCCTCGTGACCGGGTCAAGGTTTGCAGCGATCACCGTGAATCTCCCCAATGTACTAAAACATTTTATGATCAAAAAGTCCATTTGAGTGTTTGGGGCCAATGACGTCACTCTAAGGATGGCTGTGGAAAGGAAAGTGGGGGAGGAAGCCCTGAGATGTGGGCGTCAGGCCCGGGCCTCCTCAGCAGCCTGAGCGTCAGAGCCTGAAGTCAGGCCCCGTGGGCAGTGCCCGGGGTTGTAAGGAAGAGAAGACAAGGTGAGCGATAATCACAGACTCATATTCCACTCACTTTATGTCCGGGAGACCGGCTCTTTGAATAGCGTCTTGTCATTGCATTTGCTCTCTCCAAGAGAAATGCATCTCATGCCTTTCATACCCCAGTGTGTTTGGTCTGCAGCTCACAGAAACAGTGAAGAAACCAACCGATGTGATTTATGGGATCTGAAGTAACATATTTTAAGTGATATAGGTCTCTTACATTTGATCAAAATTTTCCTCTCCAAAAATAACCCCTGCTAAATCTGAATGTTGTATTTTTAGTCACCGTCTTTCCTCGTGTCTACTCTTCACTTCCAAAAATCTTAAGCTCCATACTTGTTCTTACGTGGCCTCACTTTAGACAGTAAGTCCTCGCTTAACGTCTTGAGAAGTTCTTGGAAACGGCAACCTTCAGCAAAACACTCCTGAGGAGGCGAGTCCTCTGTGCTGCTTTGTTCAAATCATCAGGGATGGTTTTTTTCTCATCAGTGTTACAAGAGAACAATGATGAGCAAAGCCATCTCTGTGAGTGTGTGTGTGTGTGTAAGTTTTCCTTAACCTTTTTCATTCTACTGAAATCTCTCACGGGAGCGATCCTAGCTGACTATCAGTTAGTTTCACTCCACAACGACTCTCTCAGACAAGAACTTCGGTACAGGAGAAGACCCTCACAGGAGCAGCCTCCCGATGATGTGTCTCCCTTCCGGTGCTGCATTTAGGATTCCAACATGCACTTGGTCCCAAGCCTTCCCTGAGGGCCATCTCTCCCCTTTCCTTCTCCATTGGGCCTTCACTGCCACAAAGTTTGGCCACTGCAAACATCATCTGCTAGTAAAGCAAACCCTAAAACACAACTGCATGCAGCAGACCCCTGCCGGCTCCTTCCAAATGCTGTGCCTTTCCTAAGCCCGGGGTTCAGGCAGTGAGGTGGTTACAGATGCTCACACCAGAATCCCGATGATGGTCTCGAATACAAGCCGGTGCACCCCCTGTCAGCCCCCCAGCCGGGGACCAAGGGCAGCTGACTGCACGGCTCCTCCAAGTCACCGTCTATCAAAAGGCAGGAGAACTGCTGCTCCACTCGGCCACTCGGTCTACATGGGTTCACAGCGGAACAGTCCTTAGAAGAAGGCAGGAGCTACACAGATGCTCAGGAATGTGAAACATCTTGACCTACCCCAAAATAGAGCCTTCAAACTTTAGCTTCCATCATCTCCCCTGAATTTATCTCGTAAATTTGGCTACTTAGGAAATTCACGCACCACATTAGTCATTTGCTCTCTAATTTTGAGCTACTTTTCACTCGTCCACATCCTGGAATGTCCTTTCTCCCTGTCAGCTGGAACGAGTGGGGAACGCTCTGAAGTCAAGCTCTATACACACCGCCTTGATTATACTCTAAGGGATCTTTCCCCACAAACTTTCTATTCTAGTAAAATAAATAACTTGTTCATCTGTGAATGAGATGAGAAGCTTTCTACGCCATGTCACGAGCACCAGAGCATTTTAGGAGAAAGAGTGTGCTTACTTGCGTGCATGCATGCCTCTTACAGGTGCATTCGACAAAACGGCAGTGAAGTGAAGATTGTTTCAAAATTTCCTTCTTCCCTAGTTGGGAAACAGTAATATTAAAACAGGATATTCCATCACTGTGTTTTTAAAAATGAGAAGAGTTTGTCATCACATGAGACACGGACTAAGAACATGATTCTGAAATGCCATTGGACACCACAACCTGGTTATTCTGTCTCTTGCGGCACAGGCATAGGGTGACATTTATGCAGAGCTTATGTAGACAGAAGACAGAAAGCACACGGAATCATAAAGCCATGAGCATGGCACAGGGGCAGATGAATAAGTCATAAAAAGAAAAGAAAGGAAAGTTTGGGCATTTTGGGCGTCTCTCCAGTGGGCTGGTGACATCATTTGCTGGTTCTGTCTGGCTTTGAAAGACAAAGATACAAAAATGCAAAAACAAGGCTGAGAAGCAAGTCAATCAGATAATGGGATTTTCGTGAAGCAAAAATGAGACTAAGTCATCTTTGGAATTCTGACTCAAATGCTGATAGAAGGTACATGTAGCTGTCTGTCGAGTTACAGGAAGCTGCCAATTTCTCCCATGCACTGACTGCTTTCGTTGACTTGTGTGATGATTCTAGGGCGACTGTGTCTGTCTCAGACATTATCCAAAAGCAGAATTTACAGAATGGGCTGGTACCTCTGTCAAATACAGAGTAAGTCACTGAATATGGACATCATTTTACAACACTTAATAAAAATGTTGCCTCGAAGAGGCAGACAATTTTAATTGCTCTACAGTCATCAAATATAGTATGGGGGTACTGTCTATGCAGAAATAAAAATCTGTTTTTTCACAAAAAAGCACTCGCGATGAGACCAGCGGTCCTGTCTGTGCTAACTCCTCAAGTTGCATCGCTCACTGCCAATGCACGAGCAAGTAAAATAATCACAAGATGGAGTTTAAAACTTAGAACCAAGACTCGCGGCTGGCCCTGTCACAAACTAGCACAACTTTCTCTTTGCCGAACAATTTACCTTTGGTTCTATTTGATCCATTCCATTGGTTTTACAGATGAAAACAATAGCATATCGTCATTTTAAAATGTACGTATCATGTTAAAGAATTTCTGCTATGGATATAAACTACTGTCCTGCGGTGAAAGGGACATTTGGAGTCTGGTTTCTTTTCTGGGTGTAAAAGAACATAATCAGTTCTATTTGAGCCCAGCATTTTAATTTACACCACACTCCGGCTGATGTCATTGTCCAATCTGAACGGAATATAAGGTTGTCTTGAACCCTTAATGAGCGTTCCTTGGCGCCGGACACTCACTGATTTAAAGATGTTAAATAATTTAGTCTCCGCAATGAGCTTTGGAGGAGCTATGTGGCAGAAGAGGAAAATGAGTTACAGGAAGGTTAAAGGATGAGAGGTCACAGGCGGGCCGGCTCCATGGCCTCCTGTGACTGGGAGGCTAAGACCAGCTCAGACGCCCGCGGTGCACCGGAGCCTGCAGGAGGCGAACAGGTATTATGGGAACAAACGGAAAATGGCATCCTCTGGACTTCAAAGTTCTAAGTAACCATCAGGTCAAAATGGACCCCATCAGGGATGCCCAGACACAGCCATTCTGAAGACAATGTGACTCTTGACTGTTTACAAGAAAGCCCTGGACCAGCAGCTTCCCTCTACCCAAAAGGCACTCCAGGGCATCCCTGGGGTGCAGGGGTTAAGTTTCAACACCTTCAAGCTGCTGGCAGTCACTGCAAGAGTTGGAGGATCCCCAGCCAGGGAGCTGTCCCACACCCCCTCTCCCCACTGCTCCCCTCAGCAGTATGTTTCAGTGGATCAGCCTGTTCTGCTCCCCACTCTGCCTCTGGTGACTCCTCTCACACCCCGCACCTCTGACCTGCCCCCAGCTCTTGTGTGCATAAATAAATAAATCTTCAAAAAAATTTAACAAGTAAGAAATAAAAGGCACTTGAGAGAGTCTCCTTGGTTTTGTAAAAAGCACAAGGTAGGTCTGTTAAATTCTTGAAAATTATCTCAAAGCAGGGCTGGCAGTTGCCTGTGGCTGGGGAGGGGATAGTGGCCATTGCAAAGGCTTTTGCAGGTGACACTGAGATGCTCGGGTGCAGAGTTGTGTCCTGCAGTCCTGTGAGGACGCGCGGCTGGTGGTCGCCCTGGTGGTCTCAGCCTGGTTTCTCCCGGTATCTCTATCGCTCCCTGTGTCTCTGAGGCAGCTGGCTCAGGTGACAGCTTGCACTGAATTCAGGATACTGGTCTTACACAGCAGCACGTGATGGGCCCAGAGTTACCACCCACCCCGGCTGGCTGCGAGAGCAGGCGCAGGCTGTAGTGGGGGCCACAGCCTGGCAGAGTCGGCACAAGCGCTTCTGGGGACCCCGTCTGAGCGAATGTGGGTCACGCCGACTTTGTAGCTCGGAGGATCTGCCTAAAGCAGCTGGTTGGGAACGTCTTTACAATTTTAAGCTACCATGACCCCACTTGACAGCAAATAATGGTGCAATGGATAACCGAACTGACCGACACTCGGAAAAGAGAAACTACCTGAAATGGGAACATCTTCAAAAGAATTTTAGAAAGACAGGTTTAAAATTAACTTGAAGCAATATGCTACACCCTTTGTAAACTATGTCAAATGCCGGCATTTAAAAAAAATAAATAAATGAATAAAGAGAAGGTAATCTCTTGGATTAGCTATATTGGCACCTTTTTAAAATATGAAGTCATAATTTCTAGAAAGAATTCTGACAAAACAAGCAATTTAAGTGCTCAAGGATGAGGCTGCTAGAACTCGATTTAAGGGTAAGAGATGAGAATTGAATTATTCAGAGTCAAGTATTTCCTAAAGCTAATTCTAATGGAAATCTGCTTTAAACTATACTTCTGCAATAATTTTGGTGAGTCAATATTTTGTTTTCATAATGTGAGACATAATCATCTTCACATCATTCCATCATATAATTAAAATCTATAGTCGTTCCAAATCCTTAGCTTGCTTACAGCTCCAGGGAGTTAGAATTCACTCGAATCTTTCGATGAAAGACTTTTCTACATTGGTTATACCAAACAACCCTTTGCTCTAAAAATTAAGTATATTTGTATAGAACCAGAACACATAAATCTAATTCTAAAAAATATACCACACCTTGTGTGTTTATGGAATCGGGGTCCTTAACTCTCCATTTCACTCCATGCCCATCATAAGGACGCTTCACGGAGCCACTAGTATAATTAGTAAACTAGCATTCTATTTCACAGAATTCCCCATTCATTTCTTTCGTTTAATTTTTTAGTGTGCAATTAATCCATGCTTCCACATTACCAAGTTAAGGCTATATTTTAAAATATTGGTACATCAACCCCGGATAAAATGATCATAGAGAGTGTATTTGGTTTATCCTACTTCAAGTTCTGAAAGCAGGTGTTACCTCGGGGTTTACAGAGTAGGCAACTTGCTAGTGGCTGTTCCCTATTATTTTAACTGAGTCACTTCACAGTACCTGGCAATGAGGATTTACCTTAAAATGCAGCAGAAGATAATATGATAATAAAAAGGGAATGTTCTTATTATAAAAGAAATTGGCTAACTCAGTGAGAGGAAGATTCAGTGTTAGACAAGGTAAGAGACTTGAAATCTTTATAAATTATTATTTTATACAAATTGAAGCTTAATCCTTCAAGGTGTAATGCACACTTTTAATATTTTAAACATCCTATATTATTTATTCCATATATATAATAAACGAATATATTTTTCAAATTTTCATCTTAGTTAAAATTCAAAGGACTTAAAACTCATTGCAGTGAAAGACATTTCTGTGAAATATATTAGACAATTTCTACTGAACTTTTGCATATACCCATTTCCCCAGGTGTCCTTCTAAAACTATGATTTCTTAATTTTTGTTCCTGGGCATTTAATTATCCATTGCAATTCAATAAGGGGGAAGGGGAGAAATAAGACTTTAAGAAAGAAAAAAATTTCTTTTCAAAATCCCAAAGTAAGAAAACTAAGTCATCCCCTGGAGGGAAAGAGGAGAAAGAAAGCCTGAGGCCTTCTCCACTGTCTTTCTTTGTCCTCCAGCAAAGGGAGCTCACCCTCTTCATGCTTTTCTCATCCCCAGCTGGGAAAGGCTTTGTCCACAAGGCCCAGAGCTGGAAAGAGCTGGGAGGCCTCAGGGTCAGCCACACCTTTGCAGTTTGCAAAGTTCTTTAAGCAAGAGCCTTCCCTCCTCTCTCTGGGGCAAATGCCAGTGCCGGGCTGGAGGGGTCCCACGAAAGCGGAATTCAGATCTCAGAATGCAGTACAGATGCCTGTTCTTTTTGCTCTCAACAGGACAGACGGACTGATCAGTATCTTACCGTCATGGTATTTATTTACACAGTTCACCTCCATGACAGCTCCACTCCCCTTTCTTCTCAACCCCCAGTCCCCCAGGCCTCTACACTCATCTCAGATATGCTGTTTTCCAAAACTGCCAGTCTCTGCAGTTTATTTAGTCTCCTGAAGCACAGTGGTCTCCAATTTGCTATATTCCTCTAATCTAGGCTGAAAGAAGTGTGAATTTCAGGTCTTTCCATTTCTCTATTCTATTCGGGTTAACAGATTTAAATAGCGGATTCTAGAAAACACTACTAAATAACAGAAAGTCATTTTTCTATCAACAGGAAAGATGTGAAGACAGCAACCGTCAAGCATTTCTGGAAGCTTAAACATGAGCCCCCAAAGATAGTGATGCATCTGTGACCAAGAACGCTTCCGGACTAAACTGTCTTCTTGGCTGCCAGGCTGGCCCCCAGTGCCTCCACCCATCTAGCCTCTGTTATCAGAGACAGTAACTGTCTCTTACATCTTAGTGTAAATATGCAGCATTCTTGCATTTCTGCAAATCATATAAGCTTTAAATAACCCAGAAAAAAACTTCTCTGGCAGCCAGGGCAGCGGCAACCCTGCTGGAAGGCAGGGGATATTGTATTTTTGAGATAAGTATCTAGTGGAAGTTTGGTCACTGATTATACTCATGTGGTTACTTTGTAACAATTTCTTGAATTACACACCTATGATTTTCAATAGGCATATTATGCTTTAATAAAACATGAGTTTCTATTTATGAAGTTTCTTCTAATCGTGACTCAAGAAATTAGATGTACATATAAATAATAGTCATGAGAATTGGAATAACACTAGATAATTAATGATAAGCAGGGCATTACTGAAGTGGAATGAACTGAGGTGAATCTAAAGATGAACTTTGACAGGCTGTTGCTGAAATATCACTGGCTTTCTGGAGTTGCTTAAAAAACTGAGTAAGGGGCAGTTGTGTGACTTTGGGATGAAAAAATATTTGGTCAAGAGTTGAAAATCGTTCAAGCTGGAGAACAAGGATGTTCAGTGCATCATTCAGTGTTGTCTTTGTGCCTGAAACCGCCCGTGCACACACCATGTTTCATGATGTAATTTAGTGGATGGTATAGACTCGATAATATTGTTCTCTTTTGCTGCTGTTCTTATAAAAAAAAAAGAGAGAGAGAGAGAGAGAGAACCAAAGCAGAGGTAAATTTCACAACTTCCAATGTAATATCTGGTGAGTGCATCAATGACAAATAAGCCTTAAAATCACACTGGCAGTGACAGGCACGAGGATCAGTTCTGGCATCAGGGACACTCATTGCGGGGGGCGGGGGAAGATACAAGAATTCTACACTCGTTTTACAGGTTGGCTTCAGATTTGCTATATATTTTAAAGAATAAAATAATAGAAACTGTCAAAGTAAAACCTTGTCTCTCATAGCTCTGGTCATTCCTACCATTTCAGCTAAACCTCCATGTAGAATATTTTCACTTACAACCTATGTCAGGTATACATCAAGGTTATTCTATAACCTTGTCTACACTGCCATCGACCCAGAACTTAATGTGGTAGATTGCATGTTGAGACAAAATCCAAGAATATATTCAGTTAATAAGAAAGAAGGTCTCTAACTTGGCTGTTTCTCCAGGGTGATTCAAGTTTTGATTCAGGAAATATATACATTTGATTTTCACTTTACTTATGTGTTATTTCAATGTTTAAGTATTTTTAGGATACTGACTGGCAAACTTCTATAAGAACATTAACAACCATGCTTTTTATGGAATAATATTCTCAAATGAAATACAGTAAGCTTTAAGAACTTGATGGCAAACTAAAGTCAGAGTTCTAATAAGTGTAACACACAACTAAATAGCCTACACAGGTCCTGGAGTTGACAGTGGGATTCTGGTTAGCTCCAACACTAAAAAAGGAAAAAATTCAACCAAGTACACATTTGTACAAGAAGTGAATATGTCTTCCTCATAATGTGTAAATACGGGGAGCAGATATGTACTTCTTCTACAGTGTCTTGGTTAACTTTCTTACTTATGCATCAGAACTGGTCCTAGAATAAAAAGTACAGGCAATGGCTTAAAAAAAATCAAAAAGGATCAGGCCCAAATTGAGAAAGTTATCTGCTTCTCAAGGACCATATTGTCATGTTAACAGCTTCTGATAATGAAGTAGCCACTAGTTAAACAAATTTGCTCTGTTAAACATAATCACTGTCTGTTCTTTCTCTAGCAATTGACAGAATTTAAAATTAGATGAAAAAGAGAATGCTTCTCTATGAAAAGTATATATGTGCAATGTATTTACAAAGGAATCCTGACAACAGGCAACAAATACATTTATAATCACTTGTTGAAGTCAATGACTTCAAAGCTGTCACTGACACCTTCATAGTGCTCTATTGAACTGATTGTAGAAATTTTATTTAAATCAAGTTCACTGATATGATGTTTTCAATCTGCAGAGTTAAAAGAAATGCAGCTCCAGGAGAAAGAATACAGTCACATGCCTAGCCAGAAGGCATCAATTATGTCAAAAATGAATGCCTGGGTTATCTGCAAAATTTCCAGCTTATGATGTGTTTTTGTCATTTGTGTGTCTGTGTAACTACATTCTGGGGTTCAATTTTTCAGATCTCCTGGACTCTTCACCCCAATTGATGCAGGTGATTAGGAACTGCTAATGCAGAAATGAGGGAGTCTAATGGGACCTCAATAGAAAATGCCCAAGATTTTATTATACTTGGGGAGCAATAAATCACCTCACATTAAATGGGTGGCATTTAGTCTTGATTTGGCATGTTCTTTAGTCTTGACAGTGAACCTCAGGGTCAGAACGGTTTCCGTCTACGTTTTCTTAATGACACTAATTCCGATTAAAAGTATTTCAGAAGACACAGGTTCGCCCAAAAAAAGTCTGGCACATTGAGTATTGAATAATGTTTAATGATATTTATAAGCAATTGAATTTGTATATTCCAGACTTATATACAATATCTTTATAACTTAATGCATTTAAATTTTGACCCATAAATCTTCAGTATGATGAGACAGGACAAAATACTCAAGTAGATTTTTTTACATTGAGTAATTCTATTTATATTTTAATTGATAATCTTCCTTTTTAGGCTCATATGATGGAAAAAAATGCTTATATGGATTTATTTCCAACGTACAAAATAAGAAAGAAGGTGGAAATGATCTGTAATAGAAAACGAGGTATATAGTAGTATTAATAGGCTAAATATTAACTCAATAATATACAAACTATGCACAAAACACACTGCTGTAAATAACAGAGGAAGACTCACATTCAAAGGTGTGCAAACTATTGGCTAAAGATATAAATTACTTTGATCAATTAGGTCTTTTCTGTATACCTTTATTTAACCATACATTTGTGAACTCAAAAACTAGTACTTAACAAACATGCAAATAAATAATTCCTGCATGGGAATTAAATAGGACAGAAATGTTTAAAATGGAGGAATATAGTTACCTACTAGTCTTATAAAAAGCTGAAAAAACAGAGCTAAGTTATGAAAGCTTCTAATAACTAAAATATGTAAAAGAAAAATTGACTCAAAGATCAGGTAAGAAAGATGAGTAATTAAAATTTTAAGAGTTAAGATGTGAAACAAATGGAACTCCTCCTAAGGATATAAAATATGTTCTTAGACCAAAAGAATCTGAAAGTCTTTAAAATCTCAAAGAATTGAAAAACTCTAGCACATTTTATAAAACCCTCTAGTTAGCTCTATTTCAATATTTTGAAGGAGTTTAAAATCTACCTTCCATATAAAAACGTGTGGGTGCATCTAGAAGGAAATGCTGCTAATTTGACACTAAAAAATGAAAGAAAAGGAGAAAGTTTGCCTAGAGAGAGCAAAAGGCGCACAAAGGTGGTGCATGATTAAGAAGGGGACGGCAGCTTTGATGGCCTGAAAGGAAGCCCTGAAAACATCGGTCCTTTCTCGTCATGCAGTTATTTAGCATTTGTAACTCGCCTCGCTGGGCAGTGAGTCTCAACAGGTCAAGAGAGTGTGGGATACAAGCAGTTCCCGTGTACCCAAAGGCACACATTTTAAGTACACGTGACGAAGTCATACAAAAGCACTAACATCTGAATACACAAACACCAACCTGCTTACAGAAACTGCCAGAGATGAGGATGCAAAATGAGCCCTGTTTCATATCTGCACCTCAGAAGGATTTTAATAGTGACCTTCACTTGAATTATATTAGTTGAGGTAACTCATTAAATACCGAGCAAGGAATAAGAATGGGACAAGTTCACCCATTACTGGAATCAGGATATAAATGGTGAACGGATTGCCATTTTTTCAAGAAATAAAATATAAAATTCAGTGAACAGTAACTGCTAACAGTAAATAGATGTGAACTGGGATTGATATGTTTCCTAACCCCTAGTAATTATTTGTTTCCTGCTCACATTGTTGAGGTGAGTGAACCATTTTCATTATGAAAGATTAATTCTTAATTCCCAAATGAAGCAGTTGGATTAAAAAATTGGAAAACTGGTATAACTTGGAGACCTGAGATTTGTCCCGAAGAGATAAATTAATAAAATAAGAAAATTAGTGAGGTTCAGAAGTCTAAATGTATTCTTATCAAGAAAAGTGAGAGAACTAAAAATCTCAGAAAGAGAATATTATTTTAAAAATGGAAGAAAAAAGGAAAATAGAAAAAAAATCCTGAAAAAGATGTCCATTCATTCAGTGATGGACAGAATTACGAGATCGAACTGTGAGAAAGATCTAGCAGAAGCATACTTGCTCATGGGCTAGAATGTGAGTGAGAAAGGACTGCTGGCTTGCGACATTCAAGGGGTGAAATCCCAGAGGAAACATATCACAGGGGCACGTCTACAGGAGAGTGAGGTGCAGGGATCGAAGTCCTTTGGCTGCGAAACTTCCCCCGCCCTTGATGCACCAATGTGTCCCTGCAGGACTGGAAGAGAAAGACTAAGCAAAACACCCTCTACGATCTCGAGCAAGTCAAAGTTGGCAGCGCACCATGGAGATTATTTAGCTGGAAAGAACTTGCACCAAGTGAGGTTGACAGAAAACATCTACCTAAGTGTTAGCGATATTTAAATGGCAATATTTAAAGGCGTTGTTCTGCCATCTTTTCTTGCGTTATGGTACAGGAGAGCTGGGGAGCAATTTCAAAAAGCCTCAAAAGTTGGCAAAAATAAGGTAAGATCAGGAGACAGCGAGTGTGAGATTTTGGCAACATGAAGTAGACTAAGTGCTGTGGGGCATGAAGGCAGGATGGCCCGTGATGCTCAGCCAATGAGGGCTCGCCACAATCCTAGGATTACAGAAAATGTGATGGGTTTAGGATATAAAAATATCATTGTGTTGACATCATTTTTTCACTATCTTCAACATAACTTATTACTATATAGCCCTTAACACAAATGAAAGAAAGATTTTCACAAACACATTTTGGCTTAAATTTCATTGGTTCCTTCCATTCTTAGGGATTAGCTACTTTTGCAGACAAGAAATCAACAAATTTCCAAATAACAAAATATTATACCTTCGGTACTGTGATGTTTAGGTTGTTTTGAATGGAAAGACATCTTAAGAGATGATGTTTAAAATTTCATACCAAATAATGAGCAAGAATGATTTCAAAGATATTGTTTTAACTTGTGGATTTTTCTAAATGATATTCCAAGTATAGCTTGTGTAAATTATATTCTTAAATGATTCTGTTTCTAATTTGCTGAGGTTATCCAGATTGCATCATCTGACAGACTTTCTTTAAATAAAAGAGCTATACTTGCAACAAATTTTTGAAGTCCTCATGATAAAAGTGCAACGTAATTTCAAAACTGCAAAGAATATTTTTTTGTTTCATTTCAATAAGTATTGAAATCAAGGATTCATTTATATGGAAAGCTAAAGGGTATTTTAGTAGTATCAGTCTAATAAAATTAAAGGCAATGACAAGCTAAAATGCATGAATATTTTACCATCCATCTAAACACTGTTCATTGCATATATGACAACATTCTACAAGTAATTCTACAAGAAATTCATTTCCATACTCTCAGCCTCTCCCTTTGGTCCTTATCAGTATCTGAGTAAACTACATTATAAAAATATTATATAAGAAGGCACCTCATAAAGTGCTCATAATTAGGAGGCAAGTAGGTGGTCAAAATGATTGCTGATTAAAAAGGTTTTCATCTAGAAGATGTATGGTGTATATTCTTCATGGCTCTTATACATTAAAGAAAGCACATGTGATCCTTTGTAGACATCCTTTTAAAAGAAAGGACTCTTTTTTTATGAATACACCTATTTTGTGCAAAAGCGGTTTCTTGCTCTTTTTTATTTTAACGTTAGCAGAGCTATGGAAACTGAAACCTTTGGGTTTAAACAATGATCTGGTTTGTATTATCAAGTAGATCGTCATTTCCTGGTCATTCTTTTATAAAGAACAGGGTAGCTTCATCAGCTTTCTTTTCAGGTTTTACAAAAATAACTAAATGTACAATGACTTTCCTGAACAGGAAAATGTACATTATGATCATTTTAAAACGAAACCCATGTTTAGCAAAAGGAAAACTGCTACTTCAATAGTCATTTAAGCATCCTGATTAAAAGCAAGTAATTAGTGTCAATTTTTAGCTTCTTTTAATTATGTAAGGGATGTGCTTTTCCATGTGGAAGATAAGCATATCTCCATTCCTGATGACAAAGGAAGCAAGCTTCGTCTACGCCATGGAGGACTGGGGGCAAAACAACCAGGTATGGTTGACTCGATAGCTTCTAATAGGACATTAATGATATAATTGGCTCTGCCTAGTAAATCAGACCCATGATGGAATTTTTAAGATAATTATGTGAGCCTAAGTTGACATTAACAACTACAAGCTTGAAAAAAATTCAGATATGGTCAAATTTCAACGAGAAATGAGGACAGATATAAACGACACGGCTGCCATTTTTCCTGCTGAGTTTTCATCCAGGTCACACTTTCGCCAAAGCCTAATTCTGAGCAGTGTGAGCTGGCTAAAGCAGAAAAAATAAATGGTCATTTGGAAACTGATTTATTCAAATGCGTACCTGGAGAGCATGCACACACCGTCATTTTCTTGGTGAGATGACAGATCTGTTGCCTTTATATCTAGCAGCACACATAGCTGTTAACCTATTTCGTAAGCCCTGAAATGAGGCTTCTAAATGGAAACACCAGGTTCTTGAGAAGTAGAGCAATTCGCCTTGCAATATAGGCAGCATTAATATCTGCTCATCAAAACTCTGACGTAGCCCTTAACATGAACAAAAGACTAGCCTGAAAAAACTGCTTGTTGGATATTTAAAATTTCAGTTCTGTGAGTACGTGAGAGAAGCTCAGGAAGAGAAAAGAAGATGAGTTGATTTAATTTTTTCATAGATGGAGGAGACTTATCAGCTGATCTATGCTTAGCGCAGATACTGGTCTTTACTCACAAAGACAACTTCAATCCCTCTGAGTCATAGGCCCTTTCACTTTGTGCCCTGAAGTTACTGAGGCTCTCTAAATGTGCACTGGTGGGTGAAGCAAGAGCAAGGGTATGCGGCCCAGAATGGGAAGCTGCCTGATTCTTAACAGCAGTCGGAAAATCCAGAACTCAGTTTGCACCTGTGTCCTCATTTATTACAACTCGATGTTGGGGTTTCTTGAAATCAGTGCTATGTACGGATGAGGGAGGAAACTTTAGACCTTCATGACCCAAATGGCACTTTAGCTTGTTAGACTCAGCCCCCTTTTGAATGTCTGTGCTCAACTCACGGATCAGAAGGTGCAGCTAGGCAGCACTGACTTGCAAAGATACCACGTCACACTGGCTCCTGGCACATCTAAATCACTTAAAGAACTGAGCACAATTCTTCATAAAGCACCAGGTGGTCCATGCATTGCCATCCTGCCCACTCTTGCTACTACGTGGCCACTGTCTGTCCTTGTCACCAGTGTCGAATCTGAGCTGGCACACCCCCACACAGTCAGCCCAGTCACAACTTCCACAGCAACCACATCTAGCATTTTCTTCCTGTAGGGATCCATCTCCCCCACCCCTACTTCACAAATCCTAAGAGAAATGAAACCCCTGTAGTCGCTCTCAACTCCCGGGCCTAGCTTTGGATTCCACGATTATTTTGCACGAGAAGATGAAACTAACTGAACATGCACAATGGACCGCTCTGCAAGAGACAAGTCATCTTCTGACTGAACTGCCATGGCTTCCATCCTTCCCCAATATTTGCTTCTGTGGCTTGACCAAAATATTGAATTGTCAGTGGCATTTATCTACTAACTAAAAGGAAAAGATTCCTCTGCAGCAGAGAATAAAGATCATTTCATTACCGAGCTCCTCAGAGGGGTTATCCTACAGAACCTCAGAGCATTTTCATTTTCTCAGCCTGCACCGGATAATCCACTTAGAGGACGTGGTCCCCAAATTGCAACCGTCAGTGTCTCGATGTGCAAGGAACTATCCCTAGAAATGGAGGGAGTCCTGATGGGAGGAGGTGCCTCCTCCCCCCGCTGCTGGCTCTGGCTACAGACTTCAGCCCTCAGCGGTGATGGGCCTGCCCACTGCTCAGTGAGGCCAGTGACTGCCTAATCTCTGACCTCAGCCTCCAGCACTCTAGTCACTAGGCAAAGGGTGCTGAGGAGAAGGCTGGCCCCAGAAGGAAAGGACATCTCTTGGAGACC
Organism: Galemys pyrenaicus; assembly: GCA_019455555.1. Taxonomy (NCBI): domain Eukaryota; kingdom Metazoa; phylum Chordata; class Mammalia; order Eulipotyphla; family Talpidae; genus Galemys; species Galemys pyrenaicus. Next base: position 1,010,908 of record JAGFMF010011798.1, on the reverse strand, counting down.
ACATCTCCAGAGCCTTTTCCCACCTCATTCCCGTCCTTCACAACCCAAGCAAGTCAAGTCAACGGGAGAATGTCAAGGGGAATACTAAGAGGACTGGAAACAGCCTGCAACCTAACAGCCAAGTCGTGCCGACGGCCACCACCAGCACGTGCTAGCATGGGGCCTGCTCCCGGTGGCACAGCCCCTGGTGAGGCACAGCTGGCAGCCGAGAGGCTCCTCATCCTGGTTTCTGAGCCCCAAGTGCCCCCTAACTGTCCGAGGAAGGGCGCACGCGCTCTCTTCCCACCATGGGAACACTTTAATGCAGCCTCTGGGTGATACTTACTCAAATATGGTGGTTTGTAAGGCGCTCGTGTATTAGACAGCAGTCCGTCCAGCTCCTTCCTCTCCAGCGTGCTGTGCAGGGCCTTCTCTTTGCCAAAGGTGGAGAAGGACCGCTCCGCCCCGGGCTGGGCTTCCGGAGCTTCGAACACCTCGGTGTCGGGGACTGAGTCCATGCCGGGCACGTGCAGGTTGCTGCGGTAGTCGGCGGCCTGGCGCCCGTCGGCGGGGACGAAAGAAGGCATCCAGCACCGATCCGAGTGGCCCAGCGCCTTACATTCCTCGGTGCAGTTGGAGAAGAGATCCATGCCTGCGGGCGAAACACGAGACCCAGAGGTGGGCTCAGGCCCAGCACGCCTAGTCCCAGGGCAAGGGCCTGGGGCAGGGGCGGCGTCAGAACCCGACTTCCCGCCGTCACCCGCAGCTCCAGAAGTCTCTTGGAACTACTCCGTAAGGGCTAAGACTCTTGGCCAGAGACCCCTGAGGTACATGTATCTACGCCATGCAGGGTCTCCGGAAGGAAAATGTTGGCTATGACTTACTTAAATAGCTAAGGAACAGGGAGTAGCAAAGAAGGAGAATTTTTTAGAACTCTTTGGTAACGTGATTGCCAGAAAACACCCAGGGGCAAAGTCGTGATCACCCACGACCAAGACGATGGTGTCCTCGGTCATTTTTGCCCCTTAGACAGCCGGCACTCACGACGAGGCTTAGCTGGTGCGGTCTGGACACGCACCTGGTTGAGGAGACACCGGCCGCGCGTGGACACCACAGCGAGCGCCGGAATGTGGGGCCTCCGGGGGTGGCCAGGGCAGGCGCTCTGGGTTCCAGAACACCATCTCCTGTTCCCAGCGAGACTCTGCAGCCCCACCCTGCCTCAGAGGACCACGCCCCAGGACATCCGACGGGAGATGGACGAAACTACTACCGTTGCCGAACTCCTCCGCGCGGACTCTCCATCCGAGAGCCGGTCCTGCTCAGCCGAGCTCGGCTGACTCCTGCTGGAGGAGCCGCTCTCGAGTGAGGACTTCAGGATCCACTGTCCCCCAGATGGACAGGGCTATTAAATCTTAGCTGATTATGACTCAAGGAAGCTCATTCAGGTGCTGAAGCAAAGCATAGCGCCTTTCGAGCACTGGGAACTACAATTTGATAATTAGCACTATACAGAAAGACAAGTACACAAGGCAAAATCGCATTTTAATGTCTTTCTAAAAATAGTAACTTATTTATTGAACCCGCTTTAAAACAGGATCAATTTGAAGTACCCAAAGCACCATTAGTCTGCATGAAAGAAACTCTCAAATGCATGTCTAGGCTGGAAAAATAACAGATCTTTCTTGACCAACAGAATAATATTTATTTAATGAGCACATCCGGTTGTTCCTTCTATAATTACCAAGTGTGATTTCAGCTCTTGAACAAGTTTTAGTCTTAATTGGTGATGGTCTTCTGAGATGCGCCGACCCACATGCTTCTATATGACAACATCTGCATACACAAAATGAAGGCAATAATTTCTCCAGATTACTGATCCTCTGGATTGCCCACAAATGCTCTGGATTTCTGAACAGATAATTACATGAATTATGTTCAACAAAATAATGCCAAGCTTCTTATCATATATTAATCTCACCTTATAATGACTTTTTATTTTAAATGGAACTATGTATAATGCCAAGGCTGACTTCTATTATAACATTCCATTGATAATTGTCATGCATAAGTCTGGAAATAAATTACTGATCAGCGAACTGTTGAGGAGCTTAGACGTGTGCTGAAGCCGGATTAAGGAGCTAGTCTAAGCACAGCATGTCAGAAGTGTCAGCGTTTCTCTAGACACCAGACAAGTTCAGTTCTTTATCCTGTCTCTGCAAGGAGACACGCAGAAAGGAATACGGAAAGGGAAGGAAGTGGTCCCGAGCCACAGTGAGAGACTGGGCCACTCCATGGCCGTCCATTCTTGTTGCCAAAATGGGGACTAAGCAGCTGTGCCCCCTCTGTGGATAGGGGGGCAGAAGTGAGCGTGTCACTCTGGACCACACATGTTCCCTATTAAAGAGTGATGGGGAAAGACTTTTGTCAACAGCTGAAACTCCCTTTAGGGTAAGATGATTATAAGCAATTATTTATTTAAAAAATAAATTCAAGTTATGTTAACTTTGCAGTGGATGGAATTAATTCAAATAATAAAAAAGGGTTATATTATCGGAGCCTAAAAATATAGGTACTAAGGTAGAACTTGGAATTAAAATGATTTCTCAACCTATGACTGAAAAATAATCACTTAAAATATTCCACAGGGGACCATCAACAATCTTTCACATCTTTTTGAGTGTTAGTACCCAAGCACTGGTGATTCTGAATGATAAGCTCACACGCATCAACTGTAATTCACTAGGATGACGACATTCCTGGCAGGCTGTTGGTCGATATGTGAGAAGGTGCTTTTGGTCAAATTTGCTTTCATGGGTAAATTATGCTCAGTTGTGCTCATTTTTTTCTCTTGATAGATATGGTTTTCTGGCTCTTTTAATTACTAGAGGCAGGAGACAAGCCCCTTTGATGATGTAACAAGGTTCTCACGAGCTAAGACGCTGTCAAAATAATATATCATGTGCACAAGAAAAGTAAGGCATAGGATAGCGTTTTTGCTATTATTGGAAGAGCAATGTTACTTGACAGAAGGGAAAAAACACGCTAGTGAAAGTTGTCTTCATTGACGGGCTGATGGCCTTGCAGAGGAACCACAGTAAGAGCACACAGCATTCTGGGCTTGCATGGAAACAAGGCATCCTGCTCCCCATGAGCTGCCCCCCCTGCTCCCCATGAGCTGCACCCCCCACCCAGTGCTACTGATAAACAGCATCTCTCTTCCTCAGGAAGAAAATTCCAAAGAAACGGAATTGTTGGAAAGCAACAAATGACACATCAATACCCTTCAAATAAGGAATAAAACCACTCACTGAAAATGGGGTTCGCTGTCATTTGTCCTTTAGAAACACAGTTTGAGGACCAAGTAAATGTTTCTCACTTGTCCTCATCTTAGGGCACCAGGGAAAGATCAACACTAGCTAACCCCTTTTCGTTTATCAGTAGCCCCATAAATATGTTATTTTGATGACACATGAGCAGAGGTATGTTTAGGTTTTGCTGGCCATGAATGCATGCCAGGAGTGTGGGCAAGTAGAATGTTCTATACACGAGACACATTAAATGCATTTCTTTCCTGTGGCTCTTGGGGTTTTACTTGCCCAAATTTAAATCCCAAGTGAAACCGAATTTAACTTTTAATTTATTTCCCATTCAAATGTCTTTACAGTAGAAGGCATAACAATTGCGTAGCAGAAAAAAATGCAGGCCAAATCTTTGCGTAGTAATTTTGGTAATTTCTAAAAAAACTTTTTCAACATATATATTTTACTGGCAATCTCTTTTTCTAGTTATTTATTTTTTTCACTTCTCAGCAATAATCTGTTCTGTAAGGCATGACAGCTGATGTGATAGACTGCCTGTTATGCAGAGATATATTTAGACAAATTTTAAAATCCTTCTTTTTTAAGTGGCAAGTAACTTGTCCCTTGGAGTCAGAAGCAGAGATATTACCACTGAGAACAAATTGTGATTTCAAAAATATACTTCTGTTCGATTTGTGCTTTCTGGTGAATACAGTAAGAGAAAATGATGTGTGGTTCTTCCTCCTAACAGCAAGTTCTCACTAAATGTTTATTTTTCAAAATATGATATATTAATATAAAAGGAAATCCACACTCAATTCTTTGAGAAAATTTCTAATTTTGCTTCAACCGATTATAATGGGAAAAATAAGCAGTATTAACTATAACCAAAACAATTACTATGATTTTTAAGAAAATATGGTTTAGGAGCAGAGCTCTAGCATCGCAATTCATAAATACTCAAAACATGGACATGGGAATGTTCTCCCTAAGTGTCATCTTTCAAAATGTTTATACTTTTCTTCATTGTGTCTTAACATTTTCTTTTATGTAGTTTTTCCAGTTACATATCCACATTATTTAGCTGTAATCATATTTTGACCAGGAACCTGAATAAACTTTTGCAAAACATGACTCAAATTTATTTTATTTCTAAAGTCAGAAGCTGATTTGCTAGTATATAAATTCTTACTGGAGTTTGGAAAAGAAGATATGCCTTTGACAGTAAATAAGAATTCTCTTGTTGATATGTTGATATGTGTTAGTGGTGAAATGGTTTAATATATTTCACAATATACTTTACCTATTAGTTTGCAAATACTGGCAATCCAAATCACTTTTTAATTTCATTTTTGACCACGTATCATGTATTGATCTCAAAATAATTAAGAAATAACCATATTTAGATGCTAAGTTCTCCTATAACTGAATAAGAAATTAAAGGGAGAATAATTTGGCTTTTTTCAAGTAAATTATAACAAACAACATTAACTGAATCGCATATTAGGGTTTTCCTTGTCAATATATTTTTCCGAGATGCACAGTTATTGACAGTAAATTTACAACCAACCCTAGTATTCTGCACATCATTACTATTCAGTAAATGGAAGAAAGTAACTCCTTCCAGCAAAATAGAGCTCCGTACATATACTTTCCATAACATTAACATGTGCAAGCATATACAACTAAAAATACTGCATCGGTATTCTAACTCAGAAAAAATAAGTCTGGCTTTTAATCTAATGCCACACTAAACAACTCTAAAAATACATTCCCTTTAAGTCCACTTCGACTGGGGTTTGGCTATGGAAGCTGTGATTAATCAGGTTTTCCTTCTGTGATGGTTTATGCATGCATTTACCGCACCTCCTCGGACCTCCGCCATATCTAGCCCATACATCAATCGTGCCCTGAAGAAAGCGTAAAGCACCTTGACAAGCCCACGGAGAGAGAGAAAGTGCCAAGAGCAGTGGCCAAAGCCCAGGCCTCACGCATGGAGCCAGGTGCAGCTGGCAGCAGACAGAGCGTGTGTGATTCTGTGTGCAGCTGCCCGCGCCCAGGCCCACGTCTGCACAAGAAGGACGACTGCAAGTGGCTCAGAGAGAAGACCCGGCCGGGGAGACAGAACAGAAAAGAAAACTATTCATGGAAGGCTCAATAGGAGAAAGAGCTAGATCCGTAAAAGAGAGTCATGTCACCATAGAGAAGTGGGAATGAGGGAAAAGTTAGGAAGTTTGAAGGGGGGATGCCCCCGCCTACACCGTGGAGCAGGTGACAGGAAACAAGGGAGAAAGAAGCAGAAGAGAGTTCAGAGCCTGCCCTTCCCCGTCTCATTCTGCTCTGAAATCTGACTTTTCCTCCTGAAACTGAGCTGAGTGGGATTTGCTGCATAACGTGACTTTTTTTTTTCATATCCCAACCCCGGACATAAATGTGCTTTGAAAAAATTTCCTAAATATGGCAAAAGTGGAAGGTCAGTGGCACCTGAATTATGAGGGAATAAAAGAGATGCACTTACTGATCTGAGATGAACTAGCTTTGGGGAGGTATTTAGCTACTTGGTAAGAGGTTTATCACACACAACACAGCAGAGAGTGGAAGCAAGTCGTTAAGTAAACGCATTCAGTCCTCTGCCTTTAGGGCTTCATACTTAAAAACAGAAAGCACTTCCCAACCCTCCTCACAATAATATCAGACATATTAAATCGGGTTGCTGTTCAGCACACAGAGGTGCAGCCACTGCCTCTTCATACCGGCATGTGATGGCGATTTGAAGAGTGTGGCTGCCCTGTGAACAGCTAATGAAATGCACAAGGGGAGCAGAAATTCTGCGATAATTTGTCCATGCTTCAGACTTTGAAGACAGGACATTTTTTTTTTGCCATTTTGAGAAAGAACAATAAAAACTGCCTTGCTTTTTAAAAAAACGTTTCCCAGGGCCCACCCTGTCTTATTAAGTTTCCTTTTAATGCTTTGGCATCTGCTTTGCAAGAAGCATCATTAAAATGGCAACATGAGCGCCCTGAGATAGGAAGCCACTTGGTCTGCCCATCACAAACCCTCCCTCCAGCTCAGTGGTTAGCATTTGGGAGAGGCTGGGTTCTCCCTCTTCCTGAACTAATTGAAATGTGCATGAGATCAGAGCAGTGCAGAAGACTCAGGGCAGTGGGGAAGGGGTAAATGCAGGCAGGGAGCGTAAAACAGACTCTCTTTGGCCAATATGAAACATTTTGTTTCCAAAGTTTTAAAAGGCTGACTGTTGGTTAAATGAGAAACTGAGAAAAGAATAGGAAGGGGCCATTCTTAATGTACAGCTTTTTTAAAAGACAACAATAAATCATATGCCATATATAGGCCAAAAATGAAAGGGACTTTGTGCTCCAACATAAACTTCTGGCAGCACCGGGAGTGCTGTCAGGCCCCGGGCACTAAATAGCTGCTCTGTTCATCTGGCGTGAAGGCCCGCAAGGGGCAGGGACCTCCGGGATTCTGGCAGGGCTGGCTTCTCGTTAGGTCTGCATATTAATGACTCCAGCGATATAAAGAGACCCTTGAGGAGCCTCCCCTCCTCCTGCACTTCCCAAGGCCAGGGCGGCTCAGACAGGCAGCATCAGCCAAGGGAGAGGCTGCAGGAGCCTTGGCTGCCAGGAGGCCGTGGGGTGTCACCTGCCCTTTGACCCACCGCCTGGGCTGCGCCCGGCTCCCCCGGGTGTGCACAGTGGGTGCTCTTGGGCCCAAGCTCCCCTGAGAAGGGGGCTCTCACTCCTTGTGTGGGATGAGGCAAAATGAAGCTTGGCCTCCAGCAGCCAGGGGAGCCCCAGAACCCCCAAAGGCAGACACTGACACAAGTCACAGAAACCGCTCTCTCCACTTCTTACGTGTCGGGTCAGCACAAAACTCACACCGAACAAGAAAAAGCAGATGGACCGTGAGCACCTTCACCGGTAGGATGCAAATGAAGAGGGAGAGAACCCCGAGGTTATGAACTTATTGCCATCACCGTGAGGTTCCTCCTTTCTTTCTTTTAAGGGCTCCCTTCAAGTAGTAGCAGGTGGCCCTGATGGCCGTGATCCTGTGACCCCAGCGGCTACAGCACAGAGAAACAGAGACGCAGGAAGACAGCATGGGGCCACGCGCGGGGCACAGGTCTGTGACGCCGCCGTGCACCCATGTCCCACACTCCGAACCGGCTTTGGACGAGACACGCCAAAAACGGGAGCTCAGACGCTTGGGAAAGAGACGCTGACACCAGGCCTCGTGTCTGCAGCTGGACCCCAAGGGCAGTCCTCCTTGGCCCTATTCGTGCCTGTCATCGCCTGGCCTCCCTCCTTCAGGCTTGGGGCATGCAAAATGCACTGCCCAGAAATGCAGGACTTCGGGTGCCAGGCCCCAGCGCCCCGCGGCTTCCGGAGACCTTCTGCTGGTCAACCCATCCCATCCATCCCCACCACCCTCCTCCATAAACAAGTCTAGCAAGACCCAACTTCCTGGGGATGGGCCTGACCCCGTGCAGCTCTGGGGTTACGGATGCGACGGGACACCATTCTGACAGGACAGGAAGAAGAAAGAATTCACCTCGGAGCATGTTCCACACTGACTGTCCAAGTCACAGTCCACGTTCCCCACCTTGCTGGGCTGCGCCATAACCAGCTCTGGCCCTACAGTCACCAGCACCGTACGGGCCTCTGCAGAGCGGCAGCAATGAACCCACAGAAGGTGGCCTGGAAGCACCGCCCCCTCCAGACCAGGACCAGAAGCAGAGGGCCCGGGCACTCACCAGCTGACTGGCCGCGGTTGGTGGCGTCGTGGTCACTGTCGCCCTGCTCGCTGTCTCCGTGGCCACTGTCTTTGGAGCTCACGATGTCGGCTTCCTGGAATGCAGAACTACAAGTGCAAAGAGTGAGTGTGAGCATGAAAAAGGTGAAGACACAACTATCCCGCTTCTGCCACCACATGGCCGCTGCGGGTGCTGCAGACAGGCCCTCCAGCTGCCTTTATTTCTGCACCAGACTAGTTTCCATCAGCTCAAGTCTAACTCTTGAGCTCTGAGCCCGGCAGCTGGATGGAGCCGGTCAGCACATATGCTTGGGTGTCACTCCCTGATGGCAACCGAGGGGTCTCTGCATGATGGCATGAAACAAACCGTGTGCATGCATCCAGCTCTGTTAGGAAGGCAGAGGCTGTGGGCGAGTAAACTGAGGACACCCAGAACACAGCGAGAAAGCTGTCTGCAGATGAACTATGCCTGTTGTGGGGTGCGCTGCCTGGCACACACAGGATCTGGGTTTCTGTCCTTCCCTCATTGGAAATTATGCTCAGTATCAAATAATACACCTAACTCCTTTGAGTAGGAAGCAAATCATCCAGCCACCAAGTTAGAGGGGGCAGAAGAGAGCGCATACCTGTTAACTCGGCGCGGTCTGTCAACTAGATAGCTGAGCTCTGCACGCTGGTGTTTGGTCTAGGAAGAAAATAAATAAATCAAGAGCATTTGAGCGCTAAGGGTTTCACCAACAGTCTGCCTCTGAGGTTAGGAACTAATGCGTGCTCCAGGCACCTTGTGGGCTGGTAGGGATTTGCAAACTGCCTCAAGACTCAGCCTGGAGAGAAACAGCCCAGGCAGAGCCCCTGCACAAATGCTTCCATCTTGACTCTCAGTAAGGCTAAAATAAAGCAGGAATGAAAGGCCACAGAAAGGCCCATCTTGTGTGTGTGTGTGTGTGTGTGTGTTTAAAGGGGAATGCAAATGGCTTCAAAGCCAGGCTGCTTCCCTACCCACTCCCTCACTAGCGGGTCAGCTCCTTCTCTCTGCAGTCCTCCTTTAGTGGCCTAAAAAAGTGTTTCGGTGCATACTGGTTGACACAAGAAAAACAGCACGCTGAATAAGCAAAAAGTTTGTATGTTTTATGGAATTATTTTGTTGTTTATTTTCAAAATGTGCTTAAGATACAAATGAGCTGTACAAATATCCATGAAAGTCAATTAATATTATCTAAGACTCAAATAAATAAAAGAACCTGCCAAGAAAGGTGTTCATAAACACCCCTCCCTCCCCAATTCCTGTCCCCTCCAAATGCCCTCTGCATCCTCCTCCCTCCCCAACCCACCCCCACCCTGACCAGGCCAGTGAAAACTTCCTTTTACACACATCAGCTGCCCCCTTCTCCATCTTGGAAAAGGAGACCAGCATTGACAAGCCAAGATCTTTGATGAAGAAAGCCAGCAGCGGAGAGATACCCAGAACAGTGGCCAGAGGTGGTTAGAAGCTAAAAGGTGGAGTTAAGTCTAAGCCTGTCCTTAGTTTAGGCTTACGGGGTGGGCGCCCAGAACTTCATCAGATCCACACTGGGTGGGCGCCTGGCTCCAAGCCGTCTGTAAATGCTGTCCAGAGCGAACTGAAGGCTTTTCTGCAACCCGAGTTCAGAGGACAAGAATCTCATTCACTAAACATGCATTCAGTGTAGACGACTGTGCGGAGTTAAACAATCTCTAGCTTACTGTTACACGCGACTGAGAGCATCAGAAACAAAGCAAAACAGAACGAACTTTATTAACGTCTGGGACAAACGCAAAGAGAGAGAACTTTGCCAGTGCCCGAGACCCTCGCGAGGAAGCAGTCACCCCTCACCCCCTCCCGCCCTGCAGCACACGCCCCCCTCCCCACCCCCCCAGGTTTCTGAGAAGGGCAAAGATGGAGTGGAGGTCAGGATTTTCCAGGAAGAGATGCCAGAGGGAGGAAGCCAGACCCCTGGAGGCAGAGCTCCCAGGGGAGGGAAAGAAAAGCCGGTGGGGGGAGGGGCGCAGGGGATTAGGGACCGCAGGAAGTTGAGGGTGCTCGCCAGGGGGAGGAGGGAGAGGGGGAGGGGGAGGGGACCCCTGCCTGCCCTCCCTCGGAGACACAAAGGAGCTAAGGTCCTAAAGATACAGCGCGCCAGAGCCGGGCTAGAGGAGGCTCTCGGATGGAGGAGATGGGAGGTGGTGGTCCTCTCGCTTCAGCCTTACCTCGGTGGACAGAATGCCGCCGTTGGAAATGATGTCCGGCTGCTGGTCGGCGTAGCCCGCGACGATCGCCCCGCAGGGGCTGTGCTCAGCGTCCGCGCTCCGCGAGGGGCTGCAGGGCTTGAGGAACATCAGGTCGGTCTTGGCGGACTCGGGGGTCAGGCAGACCTGGTAGCAGTAGTTCTGGCTGTGGTGGTGGGAGCCGAAGCCGCCCGCCTCCTCCACGGGCACCTGCGCCGGGTTGCTGGGCGCGTTGGAGCTCTGCACCAGCATGATGTCGGACTTGCTGAGCTTCTTCTTGCGCGCGCGGGCCTGGCGACCGCAGCAGGCCGAGCCCCCCGCCCCGCAGCAGCAGCACAGGCAGCAGTCGGCCGCCAGGCACGAGTAGATGTTCAGCTTCTTCTCCTTCTGGCACCGCACGGCCAGCACGATCATGGCCAGCAGGAAGATGAAGGACACCGAGCCCAGCGCGATGATGAGGATGAGGGTGAGGTCCAGCGAGGTCTCCCCGCCGCCCGCTCGGCTGGGGCGCTGGTGCTCCCCGGGCCCCCCGCCCCCGCCCGCGCCCCCGCCCTGCGGCTCCACGGCGCCGTCCACCAGCCGCACCACCAGGGTGGCGGTGGACGACAGCGGCGGCTGCCCGTGGTCGCGCACCTCGATCACCAGCTCGTAGGGCCGCTGGGGGTCGCGCTTGGCCGGCACGCGGCGCGCGGTGCGCAGCTCCCCGGTGCGCCAGTCCATGCGGAACAGGTTCATGTCGTTGCCGCGCACGATGCTGTAGGTGAGCCGCGCGTTCTCGCCGTCGTCCGCGTCCACCGCCGCCACGCGCGTCAGCAGGTAGCCCGGCTCGGCCGAGCGCGGCAGCACCTCGCGCGCCGGCGTCCCGTTGCGGCCGGGCAGCGGCGCCACGAGGGCCGGGGCGTTGTCGTTCTGGTCCACGATGAGGATGTTGACCGTGGCGTTACCCGCCAGCGCCTGCGGGCTGCCGGCGTCGCGGGCCTCCACCTGGAAGCTGAAGTCCTTGAGCTGCTCGTAGTCGAAGGAGCGCAGCGCGTACAGGTAGCCGTTCTCCGAGTTGATGGACACGTAGGTGAACACGCTCATGCCCTGGATCTGGCACTCGAGGATGGAGTAGGCCAGCTGGGCGTTGGCGCCCTCGTCGCGGTCGCTGGCGCTCACGGCGTAGATGTAGGCGCCGGGCACGTTGTTCTCGGTCACGTACACGTCGTAGACCGGCTGGCTGAAGCGCGGCGCGTTGTCGTTCACGTCGGACACCCGCACCTGGATGGACTTGCTGGTGGCCAGCGCCGGCTCGCCGCGGTCGCGCGCCACCACGGTCAGCGTGTACGAGTCCCCCGCCTCGCGGTCCAGCGGGGCCTCGGTCACGATGGTGTAGTAGTTCTTGAAGGAGGACTTGAGGCGGAAGGGCGCGTCCCCCAGCAGCTCGCACTGCACCTGCCCGTTCTCCTCCGAGTCGCGGTCGGTCACGCTGAACAGGGCGACCACCGTGCCGGGCGCCGCGCCCTCGCTCACCGCCTCCTTCACGGTGCTGAAGGTGATCTCGGGCGCGTTGTCGTTGGCGTCCAGCACCCGCACCAGCACCTTGCAGTGCGCGGGCACGGCATTGGGGCCCAGGTCCTTGGCTTGCACGTACACCTGGTACACCGGGCTCTCCTCGTAGTCCAGCTCGCCGCTCACCTCCAGCCGGCCGGTGCGCGGGGCCAGGCCGAAGAGCTCCCGCGCCCGCGGCGAGATGTGGCTGCTGAAGGAGTACACCACCTCGCCATTCTGGCCCTCGTCCGGGTCGGTGGCGTTGAGCTGGATCACCAGCGTGCCGGGCGGCGAGTTCTCAGGCAGCGACACGGTGTAGACCGGCTGGTCGAAGGCCGGCACGTTGTCGTTGGAGTCCAGCACTCGGATGGTGAGCAGGGCCGTGCCGGTGCGCTGCTGCTGGGGGGGCAGGCCGCCGCCCGCTCCCTCGCCGCCGCCCCCGCCACCGCCGCCGTCCACCGCGGTCAGCACGTAGCGGTGCACCGCCTGCTGCTCGCGGTCCAGCGGCTTCTCCAGCACCAGCTCGGCGAATCGGTTGCCATCCCCCTGGGTCTGCACGTCCAGCGAGAAGTAGCTGTTGGGGGTGATCTCGTAGTCGCGCAGGGAGTTGGTGCCCACGTCCGGGTCGAAGGCGCTCTCCAGCGGGAAGCGGGTGCCCGGCGTGGCGCTCTCCGAGATCTCCACCGTGAGGTCCGGCTCCGGAAAGGCGGGGGGGTTGTCGTTGATGTCCAGCACCTCGATCTCCACCCGGAACAGCTCCAGGGGGTTCTCCAGGAAGACCTCCAGGTGCAGGACGCAGGACGGGCTCTGCTTGCAGATCTGCTCGCGGTCGATCTTCTCGTTCACGTACAGCACGCCGGTCTCCAGGTTGAGGTCCAGGTAGGGGGTCCGCGAGTTGGGCACCGTCTGGAACCTGCGAGCCGAAAGTTTTGTAATGTCCAAGCCCAGATCTTCAGCGATATTCCCCACGAAAGTGCCATGTTCCTGCTCCTCCTGCACCGTGTAGCGAAGCTGGGAGAAGACTCCCTCCACCATCCAGAGCAAGGCAAAGAGGAATAGCACAATCATCTCCAAAGGCAGAGGAAGCAGCTCCCCGCAGCCTGCCAGCCACCGATCGCCTCCCCCAGCGCCGCGGAAATGAAAATTACAAAATGACAAATAAAAGTGCGCTACGGGGGGGCTCCCGTGGCTCTCTGTCCTTCGGAAATCTTATTCCTTCCGCCTCGTTTTAGGGCTTCCCCCCATTCAGCCTCATTTTTCAATCTTAGCGCAGGAAGGGTGACAGGCGTCCCCTCTCCTCATCTGGAATCTTCCCACTGACCAATTAATAAAAGAATAAGACAAGCGTCGCGTCCTTTATTCCGACAATCTTGGCGCAGCGCGGCCCTGGCAAATCCCGAGGAGCAAATTTCGATCTTTCAGCACTGTCCTCGGCTCGTCTTCGCGCCGCGGGGAGGAGGAGGAGGCGGCGGAGGCGGCGGGGGAGGCTGAGGAGGCAGCGGAGGACGCGGAGCGGCGGCCGGCGCCGCTGCACATGCCTCTGGGCGTCAGAGGCGGGCGGCCGCGGGCGGGCTCAGGGGCGGCGAGCGGATCCGGCGCCGGGGGAGCGGGCAGCGGCTCTGCAGCAGCAAACTTTGATTCTCCGCATCTCGCCGCGAGGCTGGTGTCGCCGGCATGTCCCCGTCGCGCGCCGCGCGGGGCGCTCGGGGCCGCGGCCGCGGGGTCCGGGGCCAGCCCCTGCCCGGAGCGTGCGCGCGGTCTCGGCCGCGCCTCCGCCTGCGCCCCGCGCCCGCCGCCGCCTCCCGCGCCCGCTCCCGCCCAGCTCGGCCCGGCGCTGGCGACCGCGGCCGGCAGTTCTGAGCTCCGAGCGCTCGGCCGCGCCGTTTTTGCGCAGCGCCCCGGACCTGCCAGCCAGTGCGCGGCCGGCCCCGCCCCGCGCCCGCAGCCCATTGGCGCGCGCGGCCGTCGAGCAGCGCGTCACGCGGCGGGCGGGGCGGCCGGGCCCGCGGGCGGGGCGGGCGCGCGAGCGGGGCCGGGCCGCGCGCCGGCCGGGGACTCCGCGCGGAAAGTTCGGGTCCCCAGCCGCGGGGCCCCGGGGAGCGGAGGTTCCCGCGTGCCCGGGCGACGCCGGCGGCCGCGCCTCCCCCGGGAGCGGGGTTTCCAGTGACGCGCGGTGCGCTCGGGGCGGCCCCGGCTGCTGCCCGCGGGACCCGCGCCCGAGCGGGGAAAAGTTGCAGCGACCCCGCAACTAGTGTGCGCGGCCGAGGCTCGCGCGGGCTCCGCGGGGGGGCGGGGGCCGCCGTGGTCGCCGGGGGCGTGGGAGCGGGCGAGGCGGGGGGGCAGCGGGGGCGCGCCCGAGCGGGCGGCCGGCGGCCGGAGACGTGCCCCCGGTGCTGGCCTTTCCTTCCCGCGTGGAGCCCCCGAGGCGCCACCGGCCTGGAATGCACGCGGGGCCCGCGTCGCCCCCGGCGCTGCGGCCAGTGGCCGCGGAGCTTGCTCGAGCTCCTGCCCCGCGCCCGCCGCCCCAGCGCGGGCTCCGGGCCCCCAGCGCTGCCAGGCGGGGCGGGAGCCCTGCGCCTCCGGAGGCCGAGCTCTGCGCTGTGGCGGCGGGCGCGGGCTGCTGGCTGCGTTTTCTGACCAGCTGAGCCCCCGCGACCCCCGCCCGCGGCTGGACCGGGGCTCGGCCCCCGCCCCGCGTGCTACGGTGACCGCGGCCGGGCGGGGGCTCAGGCGGGCCGCGGCCGTGCCACGCGGGGCCGGTGTGAGCGGCTGCGGGTGTCTGCGGCCGCGCTTGCACGTGCACGACGCTCGCCTCCGCTCTCCCGGCCCGGTGCCAGCTCCCCGGAATCCCGCGGCGGGCCCCCCCTTGCCGACTGCGGGGATGCGCCGACCCGGGCCGGGGTCCCCTCCCGAGGCGCGGGGGCAAGCGCCAGGCGCGGGTGAAGTTAGGGACGCGCCAACTCCGTCTCGCCGGGGCGGGAGCGCGGCCCCGCGCACAGGTTGACGGCCGGTCCTCAGGCCCCGCGGCGCGGCGGGTGGCTGCGGTCCAGTAGGGCCGGCCCGGCGCCTCCTCCCACCCCGAGAGGCAGGGCCCCGCGGCGGCTGACCCGGGAGTCGCGCCGCCACGACCGCGAGGCTCGGGCCGTCCCTCCGGCGAGTGCCCCGGCGTGGGGAGCGCTCGCCCCGGCCCGCGAGGCGCCCCCCGCCCCCGGCCCCGGCCCAGTCGGGGAGCAGTCCCGCTGGGCGGGGCGGGGACGCCGGTGAGAAGGGCTGGTCCCGCTCCAGTGCCGGAAACCGACGGCCGGCCGAGGCGGGCGCCGCGGCTGCCAGGGGACGTCGGGCTCCGAGTCTGCGGCCGAGCGTGGGCGGCCGAGGCGGGCGGACCTGTGGCGCGTGGGGAGGCCACGACGGCGTCCCGCAATGCTAAGCCCGCGGTGTCCCCGCACCCCCAGATGTGCGGGCTTGCGCCCGAGAGCTGACTCAGCAGAGTCCCGGCGTGTGCGGCGTGGCGGGGGTTCCCTCGCGTTTGCATGTGTGCGCCGGGGCACACTCGTGTGTGCGCGTGTGCGCGTGTGCGGCGGGCGGCTGAATGACAGTGCAGATGCCGGCGCGGCTGGGCGCGGGGCTGCGCCCCGGGGACGCAGAGGAAGTCTGAGCAGCTTTGGGGTGCTCGCTGAGGACCCGGGACTGCCCAGAGGTAGAGGTGAGACTGGCGAGCGGGCAGATGTGCCTGTAAATAATGGCTCGTCCGCGCTGCGCCGAGCTGCTCCCCCGCCCTCGCTGAGGGCGCCCGCACCGCTCGGCAAACGTGGGGTGCAGGCGTCCCCTAGCGGCGAAAGCGGCGCAGGGCAAGGCCGGCGATTTGCCTGGGCGCGCGGCTTCGAGGGCTCGCCTGTGGGGGGCTCTGCAGGACTTCGGGGCTCAGAGGCCTGTGTTCGGGAGGGCGAAGCCTGCGGGGTGCTCCGGGGGTCTCGCCGCCCCGACACCTCGTCTGCGGCGCCCGGGACGACAGGGGGACCCCGAGAAGCGCCCGCGACCAGCTGTCCGCCTCGCGCCCGCAGCTACAGCCGAGGCCAGCGGCGGAACGGTCGTTCGGTTCCGGCCGAGATCCAGACCGGCTTTCACTGCCCGCTCGGCCCCTGCCCCTGAGCCCTGAGCCCCACCCGTCACCCCTGCAGGGAAATACTTTTCGTTTCAAATCCCTTTTAGAAACGCTTCTGCAAATAAGCGCTTTGTTTTCTCCGCGTTGTGGGCACCCGACAGATGCCCCCTCTTGCTTTGCTTTGCGGTCTCCCTCCGGTGGGCTTAGGGATCGAGCGAGGCCGCGGCTGCACGACTAACACCCATCGGTGGGGCTGGCGATGCCTCTGAAGTGCAGAATATGGAGAGGCCCTGCGCCCCTCCCCCGTCCCCTGCCCCTCTGGCGCTGGGCGGAGCAGAGGGGCGCAAGCTCTCTGCAGTCAGCTCCTCGGCAGCCCGGGCCCTTCCAGCAGCGCCAACCATCTTGGCCAAAAGGAGCTGCAGCCTGAGCAGAGCGGGAAAGTGGTTGTGGGAGGGCGGCGGTTATCACAACTAACCGTCTGGAAGGTCCTGCAGGTGGGAAGCGGACAGCAGGCACCACTGCCCCTAAGCCCAGCGGGCACGGCAGTGGGGGGGCTCTCACACTTGCATTTTACATGTGTGGTCACTGACTTTGAAACTAGGGTTTGGGTTACTTGCTTCTCTGTCTGCAAAAGCAGAGGGAAACAAGTTTGTCAACTAACACTGGGATATTTGAGTGTTTGCAGTGATTTAACTTGACTTGAAAGCAATTTGTTTCTAAATCCTCTTATTATTGCAGTGTGCCCAGAGCTTTGAGAGAAGAAGACTTTTTAAAAAATCAAGTGGAAGGAAAAAATGAAAGTTGTCAATAAGGAGTCTTTCCAAATGCCAGGGCCGGCGCGGGTGGAGCCAGGCGGGTCTTGGTGCAAGCAGACCCAGCAAGCAGAGCCAGAGCTAAGGCCCTGCTGGCCTGTGTTCTCCTGGGTGGCCACGGTGATAGGCTGGGCTGGAGGATGGGACAGAGCTGAGGGGTGGGAAGGTGAGGCCGTGCGCACTGGGCTAGCCTTGGTGCATGGACAGTAAGGCATGTCGCTGGAGCTTCTGCAAGAGATTAATGCAGGTGGTGCACAGTAACCCTTTGGTGTCCAGTTCCAGCCTGGGGGCACAGCAGGGAGCACCCCTGTCTGCCAGCCATTCCATCCAGCACCCTTATCCTGCTGGCTGAGGGAGAAGGTCCTTTCCATTTTGTTTAACCGGCTTGCTCTTGGTGTGGTTTACCATTTCAGAGTCTTTTTAGTTCTCAACCAGGGCCAGCATTTTGTTAAACTCTAAGCAGTGAATTAAAAGCGCGGAGGAGCTGAAGCAGTCCTCTAATGCAAAATGACAAATTGCACTTAAGCAATACATGAACAAGAAAATGATTTATGGATTTCTACAATGGTCTGAGCAAATGAAAGCAACATGAATTATACATCCTAATGCTCACGATATCATTTTCTAATAATACTGTTTCAGTCCAGATGCTTTACTCTCATCCCTTCCCTAAGACATATTGATCCATAAGAGGCCAAGGAATATTTTTAAATCAGGCATCGGTGCTGGATACTGGTTCCAGATATGTATATAGTTTTTCTCAGTGTGGGGGAGGGGTGTAAGAGGCTTTGAACTTACAACCTGGTCAGCTCCCACTCTTATGTTCTGCAGTGATACATGTTGTCCTTCAGAAACTTCATTCCGTTTCATATTTTCCTTCAGGAGGCAAAAATATAGCTCAGTCTGGAGTGACCATCGTCATGACCTCTGTTTCTGAAAATTAGAAGGCATTACCTCACCTTCCCCTTTTCTTCCATTGCTTGGAATATACAGTGAAAAACCTGTTTTCTCCAAAATGCCTTGTCCTCTTCATGTGTGTTTATCCTATTTTCTTAGAACCTTGTTAATTGCTTAGTGTGTTAAAGACACACCTGAGTTACAAAAGAGGTCAGGCGCCTCAGTTTCGGCCTTAGTAGACAAAACAGATCTTAGCATTGTCTTATATTACATAGATAAAAAAGTCAGATAAACTTTTATATGGTGCTCATGCTTTGGTACAGATGCTTTTAAATCAAGTTCCCTTCGTGTGATGATGAGTGCTCACGGCACTTTCACTTAACCGTTTGTGGCTCCTGTGTAAGTATTTCAGGGCATGTGGAAGTTTAAGTGAAGACAGCGTCTTTAAAATAACAGGTACTCAACCATATGGAAACTTCTAATTACTAAGAGGCCTCTGGAGCCAAATTATTAGGCTTAATCTTCATTATCCAGGTTTATTAAAAAAAAGGAAAAAATGAATCCCAGCTTCTGCTTTTGACAGCATTAATAATCACTCTTACTGAAAGATTACTGAAATCAACGATGTGATTAGGATTGTAAATAAGAACTACAAGACATCACATTTAAAGAGCCAGCTGCCTTGCAGGCAGGGTTGATGTGTGGGTTTTACTGATGGGCCCCGAGGTAGAAATGAAGCTTCCAACATTAAGGTCGATATAGAACAATTTCAAAAATTAATTGCAATTAATTAAGTTGATATGGGTAGGAGAAAAGGGGTCTAGACGTCTTGCTTTCTGTCCCGCTGTGGGGAACTTCTTATTTGTCAGTGAGTTGATCCATTCAGCATAAACTGATATTTTTCTGGCAAGCATAAATGTTTTCTGAAGGGGAGGCCCCTTGATTTTATAAACACAGAATGTGGTTTCCCAAAATGTGATTAGTGTTATAAGTCACAGAGTTATTTTCTGAAGTTTGAGAATTTTATTGGAGACAAACACTATGGAAGGAATATCAAACACAGCTTGAGAATTCCATTAGTAATTAGAATTACATTAAAATTACAGCCGTAAATCAGGATAAATGGTAAAATATATGCTTCACTATGGAAAGACTCACAGTTTGACAGCATAGCAGCATCGCTCTGCTCTGTAAGAGCCTGGATTTACACGAGATCTTATTTAAATAGGCGTGGCAGTGCTATCATAAAGTCTCGGGCTTATTACCGTCGCTTATTTAATTTACTGGTGTAAGTGACTAGAGGCTTTTATCAGCCGGGGTGTCCCGGAGCATTCTTAAAGAGGTGCTATCTTCCCTGGAACTGGAGGTGCAGTCACCCCAACACTAGAGACGGGCCCTGGGGAGGTTTGGAATCTAAGTCGCTCACCAAGTTAAGACAAAATTCCAATCTGGTCCCTGAATGCCCGTGTTGAGGCTCATTTTACTGCACCATCAAGTTCCTCTGGTCTCTTCAAGTTGGATTTACTTAGAAAATTAGAGAAAAAAAGAAAGGCAAGTTGATTTAGAGCTGTGGCTCACCCAGACTTTAGACTGACAGAAGGACTGCTTTTTCTCTCTGTAGACGGTGAGTCTGTCTTTGACTTGCTCCCTGGAAGGATTCATAAACATGACTGTGGGTGTTTGTGTGTGTGAGCGATGTTTTGTCAGGCAACCAAAGCTTGAATATGTTTTCTTACAAATGAATGAGCAGCCACCTCATTCTGCTAGAAAATGACTAACTTGGGGATCAGGGATTTAAATGATCCAAAACACAAGTGGGAATTGGACAAACCTGTCCAAACGGGAGTCGCCCGGGCTTCATCCAGGACCCCGCGGTGGTCAGCGGCACCAGAGCCTGCCCCGGTGCAGCAGAGGGTCAAGCCAGGAAGCGGCCCCTTTAGAGACAGGGGCTGCACCCTAGTTCCTGTACGCATAAGTAAATAAATGAATAAACAAACAAACAAATGCATGCATGAATGAATAAATGAATAAACAAACAGATAAATAAATGAGTGAATAAATAAATAAATAGATAAATGAGTGAATAAATAAATAGAAATAAAGGTGGACATCAATTGGATTTATTTCTGCATCAGACTTTAACTTAAAAGGTCAGTGGTTCCCTTAAGCAAAACCTCTTCTGTAGTAACTTCTTTAGGATTACTCAGAAAAAGGTGGTTTTAGTGAGGAAACTTGGAAAACCGAACCGCTAACTTTATTGCACAACCTTGTGCCAGCAGACAAAGAGAAGGGAGTACTTCATAGATAACTTTAAATGTGAGGAGAAATAACCACGGGAAGACCTTGGGATCCTGCTCACCCACAGTCAGTGACGGCAGTCCCATCGGTGACAGGCGCACAGGAAGGACGCGGGTCTCTCCGGAGTGCACCGGGCCCCGCTGGCGCGGCGTGGTCTGGGCCACTGCCGTGTCCACTCACGGCTCAGGGGACCGCACTGGGCAGCGACGCTGTAAATCGTGAAGAGCAGGTACTTGGGGATTTAGCCGAATGGGGCTCAGAGCCCTACTTCTCCAAATGCTTGAACTTGGCCCAGTTCCTTAACCTCTTTGAAATTGTCAAAGTGTGTCAAATGTCCTGGACATCAGTTAAGACAGGATCACATACTGAGTCTTGGGGAGTCTGTATGAGCCAAACTTTTGACCATAGCTGACTCTCAGAAGACATTATTGTTATTTTTTTAATATTTGCTTTTATTGGGCCTCCCTGGTGGCGCAAGAGGTTGAGCACCGCACTGTGAAGCATCCACAGCCCCTGCAGCACGACTTGGATCCCTGGCCAGGGAGGGACCCACAGGAGCAACAGACCTCTCCTGCCTCCCGCTGCTCCCCTCAGCAGTGTGTTTCAGTGGATCCGCCTGTTCTGCGCCCCACTCTGTCTCTGGTGACTCCTCTCATCTCCCCGCACTTCTGGCCTGTATGCCAGCAGAGACAGTGGGGAGAACAGGCGGATCTACTGAATGTACTGCTGAGGGGAACAGCAGAAGAGGGGAGAGGTCTGCTGCACCATGTGGGCCAGCTCCCTGGCTGGGGATCAAACTCATGCTGCAGAGGCTGGTGATAGCCTGTTAGTGCTGAGACTGAACCCCTGCACCACCAGGGAGGCCCAGTGGCCATTATCACTGTCGCAAGATGGACTGGGAGAGGTGGTTCATAAAGAAGGCTCCTGTGAGGCTAGCTGGCCTTTGTTTTTCTGGTGCTCTTATATCCTTTATGAAACACAAACGGCTGTGAGCTGCAAAACCACTTTATATTCATTCCCCTATTTTGCGAAAATTCCTAGTAGTGAAGACTAGATACAAATAACAAATGAAGAAGACTAAACTCAGTTTTGATGAAGTTTCAAAACTAAACCAGTGATGAGCTTTTCTCATAATCAAATTGTTTCACACTTTTGTATCTTTGTAGATAAGTTTTAATATTCTGTAAGTTTGTGTGCTCAGATGGGTCTGCAGATCATTTTTTAAAAAGTCAATAACCACATGGCTTTGTCATTAAGAATACTGTTTTTCTTGTTTTTATATTTCTCGCATTTTAAGATGTAAGGACTCTTATTTGATAGACTCACTCTTCTCCCTTCCAATTCCTTAGTGTAAAGTATCATACTTAACTTTACACCAAGGCTGACAAACACCAAAGGGTCAAAATGTAAAAGAAGTTGATGCAAAGTGGTCGCCAGCGAGTCGAGGCCGATTCCGAGCCCCGGCCCACAGAGGCCGACATGCTGGGCTTCCAGCCAAGAGCGGGGGTCGGGCCCCCTGGACACGTGTCCCAGGACTCGCGCTCAAGGTGAGCGATACAGAATAGGCATCAAGAGGGTTAAGTAGCTTCACACACTGCGAAAACCATGCTCAAATGGATAAGGGCTGTCGGCTTGAGAGGGCGGGCGGAGTATGGCTGCACTGGTTGAGCGAAGCTCTGCGAGGGTCATAAGAACTGCAAACTGATGTTTCAGTCCGGAGCCCCAGTCCTGACTTTGGACCCAGTTCCTCAACTGCGAAGCCGGCCCATGTCGATTGGGTCTCACTTGATTTATTCTTCTCCATCAGCGCCCCCAAAACTTGGCCAAGGTCAAGGTCTGCAGAGAGGGGTGTCCTCCTCAGCCTCTCCCCTGGGGGGTGCTTTGCCTGCTGGCCAACAGCCAGCGCTCAGCCCCAGGTGATGACCCCTCCTGGCATTCATGCTCATTAGCATGTGTATTTAAGAGCCATTACTATCATGCCAAGTGCTGAAGGCTGCTTTTCTCCAAACACGACTTTAACTTTGTCAGTGGACCGCCGGGCCTCGGGTTGAACGGGAACCCCTTCCTTCTGCGGGGACGCGAGAGGAGAGCCCCCGCGCTCCAGTCGCCACGCGGGCAGGCGCGGGCGGCCCGCCGGATGCGTGTGTTGGCCGCGGTGGCTCACCGCGCTGGACAGCCGTTCGCTGCCTGCGTGAGTGGAGGCTCAGCCTCTAAGCTTCCTGTTACTCACCTCAAAAGGTATTTTTAAGTGTTATGCTCAGCCCCACAGGTTACGTGAGCAATCACCTGTGTGCGAGCACAGCTTCCCTGCGCGGGTCACGGTGAGGACCTTGCGGAAGCAGGACGCAGGTCCAGGGCTGGAGGTGTCGGATGCTCACCCCGCGGCAGGTCCCGCGCCGTCGGGGCGCAGCTGCTGAGCCGCTCACGGGCGTGGCCTCGGTGTTCCGGCGCCGTCTCACTTCACCGCTGTGCTGCCCCTGCCGCGCGAGCAGAGCGGGCCCGCGCTGGTCATTCGGGTCGGTGTCCGCGTCGTCAGGCCAGGACAGCCTCGCCGGCGGGACTGCCGTGGCGCGCGGTGAGAGGCTCGCGGAGCGTCCGCTGCGGGGGGTGGGAATGGATGCGGCGACTGAAGGCGATGTTATGGTTTTGAAGCGTGCTGAAGGAGCGGTTGAAAAGAGACCGTGATTGATTACCTTTAAAAATGTCCTGACTTTTTTTTTTAAAGATTTATTTATTTATGCATACAAGCACTGGGGCACAGGCCAGAGGTGTAGGGGGGTGAGAGGATTCACCACAGAGAGCGGGGAGCAGAACAGGCAGATCAACAGAAGTACACTGCTGAGGGGAGCAGCGGGCGAGGCAGGAGAGGTCTGCCGTGCCATGTGGGTCCCCTCCCTGGCCAGCAGCAGGGATCGAACTCGTGCCTCAGCGGCTGCGATTTGCTTCGTAGTGCGTTGCTTAACCCACTGCGCCACCAGGGGAGGCCCTAAAAATGTCCTGACTTTTAAGCCAGAAATGGCCGCGGACACGTTTGGCTTCTTCTGGCTTCTCCGCTCTTCAGTGTCCGGCAGTGGACAGAGGCTGCTTCCGAGAAGGAGTTTCGGTTATTGTAAGGGGTTTTCTTTCCTCTTTCCTTATTATCCAGATTTCTGATTTCATCCCTGACAGACCCGTCTTCTTTTTGGTTTAGAGATTACGGAGTCCAGAAATAATTCTGTGTCAGGTGCAAGCTTGCCGTATGCCTGTGGGAGGAGAGCAATGCGTGAGGCTTTTCCTGGGGTGGTCACGCCCGGTGGAGCAGCCCAGGATGGAGGCGCTTACCTGTAAATGCAAAGCACGCACAACATACAAAGAAAGAAAAGCTGTGTTTTCAGTATAAGAAAAAGATAAACTCGTAGTGAACTGGCTAGATCACACCAAGTCGGTGATGGGATACGAAAGTTTGCTGGGCTTGCCATGGAGGCCTGAAAGGTTCAGCTTTTCTTCTCTGCAAATTGCAAACTGATTTCTAGATGGTCTGTGAGATTTGATTAAAAGTGTAAAACCGCGGTATAACTGATTCTATTATATTGGTTGTTTCCTCACTCAAGGTCCGGTTCCCAAAGCAGCTAGCCTGAGGCCATTCAGGTCTGATGAAGGCAGAAAACCAAACCAAACCAGAACTGTCTGAAGAACGCAGAACTGGGCTCGTTCCCACCATGTGAGACATGCAACTGGAGACCAGCCAGCCCCCGGGGGCTGCCCCCGGAAGCCACTGTCCACTGCTACTGCTGGTGCTGGCCACGCGTGGAGACTCTGGAAGAGCAAACCCAGGCTGGACTGTGGCCCACCTATTCCAGGTATCCCTTGCTCTTCAAAAGGCTACGTGACACCAGTGCACACGCCTGCAGGACTGATGCTGCTGCCTGTCTCCCCCAAACAGAAGCCCCAGAGGAGGAGTCCCACCAGTAAGACAAAGGTGACTGCAGGGGCCGCCCTCCCAGCCCCAGAGCTGCTTCATCTCCGTGGGAGTGTGATTACACTTTTGTCATTCGGTGTGAATTGGTAGGTTATGTTTCCGGTTTCAGAAAGCTCAACAATGTGTATATATATATATATGTATATATATATATGTGTGTGTGTGTGTGTGTGTATGTATATATATACATATATATATGAAAAGGTTTATTAGGAAACGGAGAAAGGGAAAAAGAAAAATACAGAGGCGCCTGCAGAGACACCATGGCAAGCGTCCTGCTCGCCAAGGGAAGGGAGGTCTGAGGTCACACTGGTACAGTGTCGCAGGCGGGCAGGGCGGCCGTGTTCTCACATGAAGGACTGGTGACTGCCTCTTCTCTTTTCTCCCTTTAGCTGTGGAAGAGGTCAAAGGATGCTCTACGCTGGGAAGTGGGGGAACCTGTCTTGCAAAGTAAGTTCCTTTTGACATTGGTAGGGGAGGAGGGGAATTAAGATAGTCAGCCTTTCAAAATACCCTTCATTAAAAGGACACACAAACTCTTTTACTTACTCGCTGTTGTTGAGATGGAAGAAATTCCAGGAAGGGCCCTCTTCCAGTTGGAGAATTTTCAAATAGGAAACTCTCCAGATTCCAGCGAGAGCACCTTTGGGATACTGAGACCTGTGTCTAACATGTATGGGTCTCCCTACTGTCTCTTCTGATGGGAACACTAAGCGCCTGGTTGATTTACGATTGTCTCTTGCTGAAATTCACATCAGAACCTTTCTAAATCTTTCCCTTTGCTTATATGTTAATATAGTGTTCTTATCAATTAGCTGTTTGATTTTTTTTCTAGAATTAAAAAATATAAGATGATATTTATCTCTGAAAGATAAAGAATGAATAGATGTCAGCCTGGAAACATGATTTGTTTATACTACCTATTTTTATCCTGGTTATTTTTAACAGTATTTCATAGTTAAACTGCACTGAGATGGGGAATTTCATTAATAATTTTGAGATGAATGCCTCTTAGAATGTTTTCTTCTTTCTCTTCCTTCATGAGAATAGTTTGGGCTTAGCTGGTATTCTTACACCTTGTGAAACACTTTTATGTTTAAAATAAAGACATATTTGGGATTACGAGATCCAATTTGTGAACTGGAGACTTGCAAAACTTCTGTGTTCATTTCTTTGTTCTTAAATCTTATCCACAGATGAAGAAGATGTTAAGGCACAAATGTTATTATTTGTAGACTTTTATTTCAGCTTTAATAGTTGTGACTAAATGACTAAAAAAAAATAAGAGGTCCTGGAATTGAAGGATATGTTTTTAATAGAGTACTATTTCCAATTGCTGATGGAAATACGGTTCATAATGGATTTTGATTGTGCTCAAGTACATTTGTGATTTCCTTCTGTTATCTGAGAAGAATGTATTATAGTTCATTGAATTATAGGTGGCAGTATACACAGCTAAATTCCATATTATATTTCAGGTGTATAGAAGGTATTTCAGTTGCTTAACAACCTTATATTTAAGCTTCTTGTCATTCTAGCCCCTTCCAAGACCCTCTCCCTTCATTGTTAATACAAGAGCATCTAATTGCTCCAGATAATGGAGTCTGTTGGGCGTTATTTGCAATCTCAGGTTCATTCCACAAGATAGTCAAGAAAATATTTTAATATTATTAAATAAAGTTATATTAGAAAGGGTACAGCAATCACTGACCAGTGCATTTAATGTTAAGATCAGAACTTTAAAGCTGAATGAATTTTTATCATTCCATTGCAAACCAGGGGCAGCATTTCTCTTTCTGTCTCTCTTTGCATTCTGCTTGAAAAATTACAAGCATATGTGCTTTGATTGTTAAGTTGTAAAACTGCAATACTTTCTTGATTTACTCTTCTAAGGTGCGATATGTATCTTTGAGAATATTAAGTACAAAATTGCTAATATTTTTAACTGATGTTTACTCGGAATGTGATATTCGTAGAGTGATAGTAAAATCTAACTGATGTAGAGAAACAGGATAAACCGATGGTGGAAACCAGACTGGAGTTTCTCCTGGGGAGGAAGAGCCTCAGGCATCCAAACCCTCCATCTGCACCATCCCTTCCAGGAACTGCCATAGAAGCATCCAGAGGGTTCCAGAAGGTGGATGGGAACCTTGTGGTCTTAAGAGGTGGGACAGGAAGGGAAGAAGCGAGAACCAACATGTCCAGGGACTAACGCTGGTGCCCTGTAGAGTTTTCCTGCTGTTTTGTTTTATATATGAATCCTTTTTGAAATAACACACTCCCTTTCCCTTTTAAACTAAATAATAATAATAATAATAAATAAACCCCCACCACAATCTCTTAATTATATTTTTTAAAGATTCATTTACTTATGCACACAAGAGCTGGGGTACAGACCAAAGTCGCAGGAGGTGAGAGGATTCACCGGAGACAGAGTGGGGAGCAGAACAGGCAGATCGAATGAAACACTGCTGAGGGGAGCAGCGGGGAGACAGGAGAGTCTGCTGTACCCTGGGTGTCCCCTCGCTGGCCAGGGATCGAACTCACCCTGCTGTGCAGCGGATGCTTCATAGTACGGTGCTCAACCCACTGTGCCACCAGTGAGGCCCAATTTCTTTATTTTAAATGGCTTCTCTCTTATCAATGCTCCTCTGAACGCTGGCAGATTGTTCTGGAATCATCAGGCTGATGTATAAGCATTATTATTTCCAATTTGAAATAAGCAGACCTAAAGGAGTTTATTTAGAAATTATCCTTGAGATTTTTTTGTGGGGGAGATCTGGCCTTTTTTTAAGGTCAATCAGATAAATTCTCCAAACTTTAATGTTTCATAAGTACCTTCTAGTGAATTTTATTTCTTTTTTGATACAGTGTGGTTCTCCAACATTTAGAAGTCGGAAAGCCCCTAAGCGCTGAGAGTTTAAGATAGATGTGTGCCGACAAAAACCCAGGGAGAGTTTGCATTCTAACAAAGAAAGGAGGCCCTGAAAAGCTGTTAAAAGACAACCCTAAGTCTCCTGTTTGGGCAGGAGAAATACAGCAGGTGCCAGGTTTTATTCTCCCTGTTTGAGTGATTATACCCTAAAGAACTTCCAAGTCAAGCGTCACATCAGCATCCTTTTCAGCTACCACATGTAGAAGGTTCTAGAAGTGTATCAGTGAAAAAAAGAGATTCACCTTCAGGTGAGTGTGAGAGCGTGTGTGTCTGCGTATA
This sequence comes from Galemys pyrenaicus, assembly GCA_019455555.1. Lineage (NCBI taxonomy): Eukaryota > Metazoa > Chordata > Mammalia > Eulipotyphla > Talpidae > Galemys > Galemys pyrenaicus. The sequence continues at coordinate 983,799 of JAGFMF010011798.1, read as the reverse complement.
GACATAACAAGTGAATGCATTAAATAATCTCCTCAGTGAGAAGGAGGAAAGTACAAAGACAAGTAGGAACCATAAAACAGGTCAAGGTGACCTCTTAACTTTGAATTCACATGCTGTTTTTCGCTGCTGAACTCTGTGAGTCCTTTTGCCCCTGGCACATGAAGTGGATACTGGTCAGTGGCTGGTCAGCGGCGATGGCTGTTTCACCATGGCAAGAAAGCAGACAACCTCAGCTGTTCTGGTTTTGGTTTCCTACAGGAGTTCCTTCCAAGTAGATTTCTCATTAGCTACTGAACTGAATGTTTTCCCACTAGGCAATTTGCCCCAAACACCAAATTAGTGGAAGAGCCACTAAAAAAATCCTCTGTCATTGTAAGGGAAGAAGTCTTCTCCGGTAAGAGGCTATGTGCCCAACAAGCAGGCTTCAGGGTCTCATGGAAGCTTTGGGGGGCTGGAACCTGATATGTCATCTAGTTTAGGACGGCGAGTTCTTAGCAGGAACTTAGGAACCATTTCTTGGTTGTAACCAAACCTTATCTTTCGCAGGAATAGGTAAAATGTAATAGAAATTAAGAAATAGAAAGTAAAAGAAAACCCAGTTCCCATGCCACGAACAGGAAAGTCTCACGTGGAAACTGGCCAAGAACGTTGTCCTCTTTGACCGCCCCGCAGGCTGCCTCTGGTCTTGGCAAGCACCCTGCGTCCAGGCGGTGCTGACGTGCTCCCACATGCTAAGTTCCAGTGGAAGGGCCCTTTCTGGAGGGCTCTGTCTGCCAGGAGTGCAGGCCTGCTGCTGCCTACGCTGCTTCGTGAGGTCCGCACAGTGCTGTCAGTGATGTTGTCAGAGCCTCGATGGTTCCGCCTCTCTGCTTGCAAAAGCTGCAATCACAGAAAGCTCCCTTGTTGCTCTGGAAGATTCGCTCCAGCGAAAATTTCATGATTTTGTCTTCCCAACTCGCCCATCTCCAAAACTTGTTTACTTGCTTAATGTCTCCATCCACTTCTGTTGAAGGCCCTGGAAGAGCACCTGAGTTTGGGACAGTGTAAGGTGGTTGCAAAGACACTTTCTGGCTAGAAAAGGCTCAGAGGGAAGTTGGCGAGGTGATGTAGTTGTCTGGGAGCCTCCGCTGAGTCCTCTCTGGGTGCAGCCGACATCACCGGGCAAAGGATAGATGGAATAGGGAGGATGGAGGAAGAAAAATCCCAAGATGTGGGAGCAGAAAAACAAAAATCCGGGTAAACCGAGTTCAGTGGTCATGATTTTCATCTTGAAGAGAAAGGCTAAGTCTTGGTGTTGCCCGCCTTCTCGTAAGGTAGGCACTTCTCATCCATTGCAGAGTAACCCTGCACAGCGCTCCACATGTACACCAGTGACTAACCACTCCCATGAATGAAATCACTATTTACATTGATAAAGTTCAGTAAACATAAATAAGTATATGTGCATAAATACAAATGCAAATTATATTATGTAAATACAAATATACATGAAAAGTTCTTGATTAGTTACTTTAAGATTGTTTTTTAAAGAGAATGATTCCATATGGATTATTTTATTTTTAGAATTTGATAAATTACACCGTTACAGATTGTATTCAGTCTATTTTTTTACTTGTATATTTAGCTTACTGATAACCTTTCCCTGGTGTGTGGCAAAGTCTGTCTATTTTTCTATGAAGCATTCCCTATACTTTATAGTTTTGCCAATCACCAGATACACGGATAATCCTTTTAAATGTTTAAAGAATCATGTTTAAATCTTCCCTCTGTACTCACGAGCTGTGACCAGCACAGCTTGTGGAGGACGATTTTCTCCATATTTACCTGCGGATGTCTTGTTTCTCATGCAGTTTTATCTCATGAAATTAGAGCTCTATGTTTTAGTTTCTGTAGAATGATTGTTAAATTTCATATAATATCTTTCTGGGAGACATGAGAGTAATTAAGAAGCACAAAGGTACCTGTTTAATTAGCCTGCTTGTATCCTCAGCAGAATCTTTGGTTGTGAAGTCTGAGGGAGCGTGCCCTTAGGTAATTGAATCAGGATTTTTCACCTTTTTTGCATTTCCTCCCACTCACTGGAGTTAGTTTTGTTAGCTCCAAAATGACTCACTCAAAAATTCCAAACTACATTCTCATGTCCAGGGGCGACGAGCTGATCTGGGCTCCATCAGCCCAGTTTCGCCACCAGAAGGTGCGAACATACTTTAGGATAAGGAGTGCTCAGATATGAAAGTGGGCCGGCCGGCCAGCATCGCGTGCAGGCTTTGGAGCTGCGCCCTAGGCCGCGCAACGAGCTGAGACTCGCTCTCCCGGTGGAGTGCAGGTGCCCGCCCGGCCTGGCGTTCGGCTCCCACTGCAGTAACCGTGCGCTTGGCTGAGCGGGCCTCGTTTCTTCGAAAGGCGACGGGATTTAGACAAGTGACTCAACTGTACCATGCTCCTAATTACTTTTGTAAAAAGAACCTAGTGCTTTCCCCTTTGAATACTCAAAATTAGCTTAAACTTATGGGAGGAACCCACAACAGGGGTAGCTAGCTGCCAGCCAGCTGCCTGGAAGCCAGATAAATGTAAGTTATCAGTCCTGTTTTGGAATGAAGGAAATGGAGAAAAACAGCAGCTGCGTGTCAGCTCCTGCACGGAACCCCCTCGCGGAATCATTCTGAGGCTGCTGATGGAAGTAATGTACAGGTATGTTGTAAAGGAAATAGGAATTTTATTCATTAATTAGACTCATCACAGACTGCAGGTTGAATAACCTTTTAGTCCCTGGTTCTGGTGAAGTACTATGCTCATTTGATTTCATGTGCTTTGTGTGCTGATGCTGTTTCCTTTCTCCTTTGGGGCTGCATTGTTCCGTGATCCGAAACCTTTGCAGAGTCCCTGCTACTTAGTGCCACGCACAGCGCCTTTCTCAAAGGCAGCACCTGCCAGGGTGACTCGACTTGCAGAACTGACAGTGCACAGGGAGTGGCTTGGGGAAGGCAGATTTATGGCGCCTACTGCTAACCAGAGATTCAGGACTGTTTTCTCTTAATAGCGATTTTTTCGTGTTGTGAAATAGTGAGCTTGCATGGTGATTATCTTCAGTTGGGACTTCTCACTTGAGAGCGAGTCAAAGGCAGACTTTTTGCCAGCGGTTGGGATTTTGCTGCCTGGCATCTACCACATACTAGTTCACATCTCACTTAGGACTTCTGAAAATGGAGAGCAGAGCTGAATTTTTTTGACACAGTGGCCGGTGTGCTAAACAAATACGGCAAAAACTAGGTAGGAACGGTGTGTCTCCTGCGGCGTCAGGAGGTTTTTCAGCATTTGGGTTTTGCTTTATTGAGGTGACAATGGCTTGTGATGTTCCTTGTGGGCTAGAGGTGTAGGGGTCCCCCTCCAGCTCCATGCCCTTGGCACCCACAGTCTGCCCCCATAGTGCATCTGCTCCCTCCTCACTTTGGAGATAAGTTTGTGAAGGTCTAAAAATAGTCCAAAGTGTTCTTTTTCAATAACTTAGATGTGACGGCTTCCACTCACCTGCTGGTGAGAGCATTTCTCTCCCCAAGAAATAGTGCATTATTTTAGACCTTAATATATTTCGAGTTCTGATAGTTTCTTAATTTTTTTAATTTAGTTTTTCAATGTTAGCATTTTTACCAAATAATACACTGCAAAAACCAGACTTTCTCTCCCCCCAACTCCCATCCAAGCTGTCCAATCAGGGACGAATATTTGAGCTTAGTAAGTCTTTGCTTTTTGTGCCTACATATCGAAATACCTGAGGGATAGGAGTATTTACTTCTCGAGTTTAGACTGTATATATTTATTAATGCCCCAGAGTCAAAGCACTTTTAACAATCTGCTGATACACAGAAATAACACATGCCTTCTATGGCCGCCATCCCGCTAGAGATTCATCATAATTTCGGTTAACATATTATTCAGTGTTTACATGATGATGAACACTTTATTTTCATAACCGAGCTAAATACCATGTACTATGAACATATTTGCTTTCTTGTGCAACTGTTTTATCTGGCATTAGTGACTTGCTTTGTGAGGTCCTTAATTTGTATCAACCTCTCCAGATTCTCCAAAAGCTCTGAAACCCTCTATACAAACATATCAGGCGATCCAGATTCTTCGGTTTGTCACTGCCAGCTTCTCACGCAGTCCGTGACCTCTGACCTCTACCCTGGCCATCTGGTCATCAACCCAGATCCTTGCCTCAGAGACCCCCAGACTCCTTTCTCCTCTGGCTAGTGTTTGGTGCCATGTCTGTCCCTCTCTGGGCCACTCACTCCTTACTGTTGGGTGCGGACCTTCAGAACAGGGTCTTGGGACAATGTCTTTGAGGTCTTACAATTCTGAAAAAAGAGTAAGCTTTCAGAGGGGAAAAAAGCTCTGTAATGATGACAAATTTTAAAACAGTTTTACCAGGGAAATGGGTCAAGTTTTCCAGGGAAGATATTCTAGCAACAGTCTCAGGCCAAGGCTGCTCATCCCACTGGAAGTGTAGTTAATAATGCTCATCTTCACGGAACTCTAAGTATTGCCTTAAGAAAAGGGGATCAGCGTTTAGGTTTTACATTTGATTTTTTTTTTTTTTTTTGCTTTGCTTGGTCTCTCGTCATTTAAAAATTTCAGTAAAGTCTAATCACAATAACTATGGTGAGGCTTTAATGAGAATTGATTTTATTTATATAAAAGGATGCCGTGGGCTCCAATGTCAGTGACCACAGTGTTAGGTGATTTTATGTTAGGAACCATGCCATGACCCTCGCAGTTCGAGTAAGTGTACAAGATAGAAATAGGACAGCCCGTTTTGGTGAAGGGCCAACGGTGTGTCTGCCAACACCTTCACTGAAGTGCACCGGCCATGGGTCAGAGTTCGGCTTAAGATTCTTGACTCTGGCTCCTAGGCTCTGATTCTTTGACTGTTTGAAATCGTTATGCTTTCTCTGTGATCATTTCTCTTTGATAAATGGTGTCAGGTGGAATCATGGTAGTAGACAATTCTAAAATACAATGACAAATGACTAACAGACACCAGAGTAGGAGAGAGACGCCCCCACTTTATGGTAATTAAGTCCCGCTGGGACAGGTGCTTGGTGTCCCTGAAATTATCTTTTTCTCTGTGATTAGTGTTTTTAGTGCTTAAAAATATTGTCCTATTCTGTCCCACCAGCGCTTCTGTTTATAGTCCTTCTTCTTCTGTTTTTTGATAATTAGGATTGTTTTGTAATTGACTCTATTTTTATGGTAATTTATCTAGGTTAGAATCAAGTCTTGTTTTGCCCACCCACATATGCTGTGTATTTCTCATACAAGCCTTTTTCTAGGTAGGCCTGGAGGCCAGTCTTAATTTCTCCATTTTCATCTCCTTGAAAGATTTGTTTTTTAATGGGTCTTAGCTACCCAATGATTAGGGATAAAAGAGGACTTGCTTTGAGATCAATTTTACTCAATTTTGATGCTCAAGATGCATAAAGAATCTCCATTGCTGCTCATTCTTCACATTAGTTAGCTGACTCCACGTAAAATTTACTTTTAACCAAACGTTTTGCTTCTGAACCTTCAAAATGCATGATATATACACATCTTTAAAATAGCAGAGTTTCTTGCTTTTTAATTGTAATCACATCTAAACAAAGAGCAATAGAAAAGGTGATGATGGTAACAGGCTTCTGTCAGATAAATCGAATTTTGTCATCCAGTCGTATGTCCTACTTCACTTAGATTGAAATTTGAGTAAATCTTTGTTATCATCCTATTTAGGGGGTTGGGGGTTTCCTTTCAAATCATGCTTTTCAATTTACTCCGAGTCTCTCTGCTGTTGGAAGCATTAGAAAACCATGGAATCTCTCAAAGTATAGCTAGTTTAATTCACAACATGGGCCCTTCTGGCATTTCTTTTCATTTTCAGTTCGTTTGGGATGTATAGACGCACCTTTGGCTTCACTGTGCTCATTACCGAGCTGGACACAGAGTACGCTCCCCCGCTCTGAGACACAGATGGCTGAATCCCCTCGTCTGCCAAGGATTTTATTTGCTGCTAAATCCTGACTGTCCCATTACAGGACTTTGTTATATTAAGGTTTTAATAGTGCAAATAAGGGTCAAGGCTTCTTTGTTGATGAAATATTAAATCACTCTTTGGCTTTCTCACATCTGACAGTTATTTTCTACTTCGTCTTTAAAGGCGGAAGTTCATGGGCTTTTCATCCAGTGGTGTGGCTGGACTTTATTCACGTTCAGACCCATTGAAACCTGCCAACCATATAAAAACAGCTGCCAATATGGGAGAAGTCTTCCTTGTGTTGTGCTAGAAAGGGTGTCACTGTTTAGACGTGAACTTCAGTTAAAATTGTATTCTGCCATTAAGGAAAGCAGGCGTCCGCCTCTCCAGATGGCCTCTCAAGGAGTGAGGGACTCGATGGGTCTCCAGGATAACATCTTCAATCTTAAATTATTTTTCTAACAATAGCTGTTATGTGTGTGTGAGCTTGCGATGCGCATGTGGACCAACACGTATGCACGCACAGATACTCGCTGCAGATCTGGACGGCTAGATACACTCACCCTGTCCGAGGGGAAGGAGACCACCTCGCCCCCTCAGAATTCCTCTAGGTTGGTAAATAATCAAGCAAGCACCAGGCAAAAGGGCAAATGGAAAAGCCTTGTAGAAATTTCACAGCAGCATGTCTGCTTTGCTTCTGTGCACGTGGGCGAGACAGCATGACTACCGTAGACTCACCTTAAGGAGCTCAGCTGAGACAGCCGGCTTTGTGTGGGGTGCTGGAAGTGGACGGGGTGGCGGGATGGGCTGAGCTGGGAGGTCAGTCTGGGAGGTTCCTGGGGAAGGCTCAGCAGACAAAGGTTTGCAGACTAAGTTCTGTCTTCCTTGAAAACAGCCGAGAAGCCTCGGTCCTCCCGGCACAGGTTCTTACAGAAGCTTGCGTGTAACTATCTTCTTCCAAAGCATGCTCCCTGCACAGCCCAGACCCCTGCCAGGGCACTCCATCTTTGGTGAAGAAGACATATTTGGGGTGGCACGTTTTTCTTCCCTACAGTTCAGTATTGGAAATAGCCTCACTTTAGTGTCAGCTTTGAACTGGATGCAAGCACTCTTTGGATTTGCTTTAAAAAAAATGTATTAATTTTTTTCTTACAGTGTTTTGTTTCCATTTCTAGGTGTAGTTCGCAGAGAATGCCACCACCAGGTCACCCGTGCACCATCGCCACGGTCCCTTGCACTCTTCCCGGCCGGCCTTGACCCCAGTCCTTCCCTTGCCCTGCAGAATGTCTGTTTTGTAGCTGTCTGTTTAGTTTTGTCGTGGTTTTCTGTGGTTGTTGCTGATGTTATTGTTTTCCCCTTGATCCCCTGTATTCCTCCCATAAGTGAGACCATCCGGTCTTTTTCTTTTTCCTTCTGACTCATTTCACTGAGCATCAGCCCTGCAGACTCCATGCATGTTTCTATCATGGCTCTAGCTTGTCTTTTTTGACTGCTGAATATTGTGTATATTCCATCCCATTGTGTATATACACCACATCTTCTTGATCCAGTCGTCTATTTTGGGCATCTGGGTTGCTTTTTGAACAACTGATAAAACAAGCTTTTTCTTCTTTCTTTTTAAAATGTAAGAAATTCTTTTTTGGGACCATCATTGAGGTTTGTGTATCTGGATTTAAGAGGTATCCAAAGTGAGCTCAGTCTCAATTCTCTCGACACTGCTTTGTCTTGTCTCACTACCCGGGTTCTGTGTTGCTGGGTCACCCGCCCATCATCACAGCTGCCCGTGTGGGGTCAAAGTTAAAACCATCACGGGCCTCTTGCTTTTATCTCTGTGGTTCATTCCCAAACATTTCTCCTCCCTCCTGACTGTCACTACCCCAAGTCAGGTCCTCCCTTCCCAACACCCACTTTTTGTAAGCTCTCGGGTCAATTTTGCTTTACAGTTTCTCTCAACTCAGTTTATTGGGAAAAATGACTTCGAGTATTATTTATCCGAACTCTCATTCTGATCTCTTTATATCTCCTGCCATGAAATTTCCCTCAGCTTCTGTTGTGTTATGAGTTGAGTTTCAAAGAAAGTTCACGAGGCAACGCAATAGCCACTGGCCACCACAGCTCTTTATACAAAATGAGCTAGAAGTAAATAAAAGAGACGGGGTCCCTCGGCCCCAACGGGAAGGCAAATGCATGTTGCAAATATGGATGCCTGAATGGGCCACACCGACCTAGGGACCCCCAGCATCCATCTACAAGACCCCATCACGACGGGACGTTTCTCTGGGCCAACCCCGGGGTGTTTTCAGCTGCGTCTTCGACGTGAGTGAGGAGGTGCGACGTCTGGGCTGCGCTGTCTGGGCTGCGCGCCACAGACTGTCAGTACCATCAACTATGCGACTGACATGCTTCCTTCCACACCTGCGTTTGCTGATCCGATTCAGTGCGAGCAGAACCACAGGTTAAAGTGAAAGAACAACACTGCTCCTCTGATGGCTGCGCTTGTGAGGCAAGCACAGAGACCCCAAATGTTAGGTATGTAGAATAAGGGGCTAGGGGGATACTAGGAAGAAAACAGTAAGGTCAGGTGCTGAGAAAGGCGGTATTGACAAGGAGTGTTCAGGAAAGGGCTTCTCGAGGAGGGGCTATTCCAGCAGGTCGGGAGTGAAGCGAGGACACGACCCACGTAGCTGGGGAGGACCGGCGTCTCCACGCTCCGAGGCCGGCACTTGGCCTGACGCGCGGGGCTGTCAGCGCAGGTGCTTCCCAGGCGACCTCTGGGCTTGCTGTAAGGCTCGGTGGTCTCCAGGCAGGAGACAGTCAGGGCCACAGACTCTCGGTGCGGCATGGGCATCATCTAATCTATTTCCCAGCCTGGAAGAGGAGGCAGCTAAGATTTAGAGGGTTCGTTGCTTCAAGCCACAGAGTGAAATGATAGTAGAATGGCCATTAGCGCCTGGTGTCCGCAGTCCGGCTGGTGTCCTGGGCATGGTGGGACTTTCTGAGCAAGGAGACCCAGAGGAGGAGTGTCTGTAAGCTTAAGAATTAAAAACAAACAAAAAACGAACATTTGGGTTAATACGGTACTTGATACTGCAAAGCCTGCCTGCTCATTTATTTTTTTATTATTTTTTTTAAGATTTATTTATTTATGCGTACAAGCACTGGGGTACAGGCCAGAGGTGTGGGGGGTGGTGAGAGGATTCACCACAGAGAGCGGGAGCAGAACAGGCAG
>JAGFMF010011798.1:890602-974510 GCA_019455555.1 Galemys pyrenaicus | reverse complement strand
CCTCCCTGGCCGGCAGCAGGGATCGAACTCGTGCTGCAGTGGCTGCGGTTTGCTTCATAGTGTGTTGCTTAACCCACTGCGCCACCGGGGAGGCCCTGCCTGCTCATTTAGAGGCGTATTTGCAAGCGTGTCTACGCGGACCAGCGCTCATTCAGTGTCCCGAGCTGCACGGCCGTTGCATGGTGAACAAGCCGCTTCTAACTGGCCTTGTGCAACTGGGGAGCCCGCGCGGCCCTGTTTGCGTTAATTCTACGCTGTTTTTGTGCTCTCACGGTGTTTTTACAAAAACCCGCAAGTCCTTGTGGATAGTCCCGAATAGTGTGAAGTCACGTATAACTGAATTAAACGAGAGCTTCATGCTTCCAATGAAGCCCTCAGGAGTCACGCCCGGACGTCACACAGAGGGTGCCGTGGTCACCTGTAGAGCTTCTCCGGCTTCACACTCACCTTTGGCAAGGCAGGGTGGGGTGATCTCCTCTGTGCAATGTGTGCCGTGGAACAGCCTCCAGAGGTACCCACTCTGCACGATGATTTTGCTGATGTCCGATCTTTGTTGGTGCCAGCTGTATCGTCAATGCAGAGGACGCTCATAGGTGTATCCGCCCTTATTTGATCATTTTGCAAATAGCGTATTTGAACATTGACGCTCCAGCCACTGAGACTAGATATCAAATTATATGTTTTGCTCTATATTTTTGGGGGGAAATGATGTTTCTTGTGATATTCACCAGCTCTTTTACAGGGATCCTTTCCATATAATAGACTATCAATGCTCTTTAATATGTTCATGACTAGATATTTTAAGAGAATATAATAATTCTTTTGAAAACATATAAAAAATTCTGTCAAAGCATTGAAAATGCGCCCTGTGGTTCCAAAATGTGCCTTTTATGTTCCATTTTGGATGCAAAGGGTTTCTCATTAGTTTAGTCTTTGTGCCTTAATTATAGTATCTCCTTAACCAAATTGACTATGTGTAGACTCTCTATTATAACTGAAGACACAGTATAATAAATCACGCTTTCATTATTTTTTAAGGAGATGTACACAAGTGAATGAACTCACACTGGAAAACAGTCTTTCAGTAAAGGAAATAGGAGTTCTGTCTAGCAGGGAAAAATAGGCTGCCACAATTTCTCATGCAGGTGAAAGTGTCCAAACTCATGCATTTGGAGTGTCCTAAATTTGTATCGGGGGTCCTTTCTGCCGTTCTCAAGCTAATGGCGTGCTTCATGGCAAGTCTGAGTATACTATTAAGCTTCAAAAGAGAAATGTGGCCAAAGAGTGTATTCAAATACATACAATTGAACCAACAGGAAAATGTTCATTTCTGCAAGTATAAGATCGCTAACAGAATGCTGAAATTAAAGGTCAGTTCGGGAGTGCTTGTTCATAAACAAGCATATATTAAATAGAGAAAGAAAAATCAATTCTACTTTAAAGTAGTGCTTTTAAAGAAGTACTTCAGCTTTATAAAAAAAAATTAAGAAGAAGAAATACATGAACTTTTTGGGAGCTCTAATGTATGGTTTTCAGATTTTTTCCCCCAGTGCTGCCTATGTGAAGTAAGGCTACAGGAACTAAAACATGCTTTTACAGGGAAAATAAAGTGGGGACATTATGTGAAAATATAGGAAAATGGAGTCCAAATAGACAATCTAATTATATTGAAGAGCAGAAGAGAAAATGGTGCAGCTTCGGCCAGCCTTTTGTTCTTGGGATCAAAGCTCTTATTCTTAGTAATTGGTGGGATCCTTTCGGTTACTAAGCTCCTGTGAGCAAAATCTAAAATCAAATTAAGTAAAAATCTGTGCAAATGTGAACCATCTCCTTTCAGAGTAGGATTTCAGTATATTTGTGTCCCTTAAAGATAGCAAAGAAATTACACAGGCTAAGTAATTCTCAAAGCTCTGCATAATGGTATTTCTTTTCTCAAAAAAATCAGAAGAAACAGAATATATAGGGCTGTTTATTTTCACTTTAGTGATACATTTTATTATAAAATTTGACAGGAGCAACCAAGGAGAGCAAGAGGAGAGGGAGATCCAGAGACTTCTGGTTTTCTTAGCTGACAAAGCCCCAGCACCCTGCTAGCGGTCGCCCTCACTCTCCCTGAAATGTTTATTTTGTATGCGATCCTATAGAGAGCAGAGAAGGGGAGGAAAAGGCTTTCTGGTGTTCGCAACTGAAGCATGGATCGAAGAGCACTTCAAAGGCTACTTCCCCCTTAATTTTTTTAACCTTTAAAAAATAAATTTTCCGAGGTTCACAATCAACACTCAACACACATGCCACTAAATATCAAGTTCTCAGTGTCAGGTTTCCACAGTGATAACCTTGCAGCTGGACCAGAAGGGAAAGAAGTACTGACCTCCAGATTCCAAATCCAGCTGTGGGTCTTGCCTCTGGTGTTGGGAGCAAGAGGCAGAAGTAAAGGCAGAGTCTAACCCAGGAGCGCCATACTCTCTGCCCTGTTTCAGCCGTCCACCCTTAGCTGGTGGCCCTGAGGCTAGCTGGGGAAGCCAGGAGGCTGCCCCATCTCTGGGGTGGCATCCCAGGACCATTATGGAAGAACTAGGGGTTCCATGGGGGAGGTTAATGAGTTGTCGTCTTAACGGAGACAAGCCACAGATCTTATTTCTCCAGGGATGGACTTGGGCTTTCAATACAAAGAGCGCAGACCTTGCATTTCACGGTCATGTGAGGGTAGGTGGTGCTCCAGAGATGTTTACCGAGCCTCCTTGCCCCCAGGCACCCAGCTCGTTTACACACACATTCTATAAAGGAACTGTCTTTAGATTTTCAGTAATAGATCATCTAGCACCTCAGATCTCTTTATTTTTAATTTAATTGATGCATTTATTGAAGTAACATTGCATTATGATATTATGTGTTCCTGGTATTCACCCTTGAGAATTGACATGTAGCTAGACTACATTAAATTCACTCCTGAAAGTCCAAACCTGCCCCTCATTAAACCATTGTCCCCTCTGTCCCGATTTATCCAACCCCTCTCCAATTCCCTTCCAGAAGCAACTCACTGGTCTCAGAGTCCAACATTTTATTTTTTGTTTTATTTTTGTTATCAATTTGCTTTATTCCTCTATATATTACATGTGAATGACATCATTTAGTGCTTGATTTTCACTTACTTGTTTCACTAAGCATAAGATACTCTAGGTTCATCTATATCGTTGCAAAAGACAAGGTTTCATCTTTTTTATAGCTGAGTAGTATTCCATTGTGCAACTATGGCACGTTTTCTCTTCCATTCATCCACTGGTGAAAATGTAAACTTGTTGGCTACTGTAAGTCATGTTGCAGTAGATATGGGTTGTACCTGTTTCTTCAAATTAGTAATTGTGTTCATCAGGTAAATACCGACAGGTGGGATTAACTCAATCATGTAAACTTTCTATTTTGAGTCTTCTGAGGCACTCACATCTCTCGGAAGTCATCAACAGATATGATTCCTTGTTCTATTCTGCACAGCCTTTTGCGACATTTCTACAATAAGTCATGAAGAAGCTTTTCATTGTCTCTTTAGCAAAAGTGCTACTGGTGAGAATCCTTCGGAGGCTCTGAGTTGAGAAGAACGGATCCAAGAAGGGGCTAGTTGTGTTAGGGATTGAACATTTTACTTACCATTTCAGTTTGAGAAAAATGAATGTAGGAAACTTTGTGGCAATTTTCATGTAAGTAGAAAAAATTGCAGCGTGAATTAATATAGGTCTTGGTATTTATTTTAAAAAATAGTGATTTCTCTGTAATGTCACATGATGAAAACTATGACAGACACTGTAAGTCAGTTGATTATCATCAGCATTGCCTTTGTGGATGACCCTGGGTAAACTCTCAACTAGTTTCCAGCACTGAGGTGGTGAGGCCAAGACGTTTCTTTGTGAATTCAAGGACCGTTCACCACTACCTGCTTTCTGGCATTTAAACTTCACCCATAGAATGGGAAGAATTTGCTTTTACAGTTTTGGAATCCGTATGTGTAGCCCTAAACAAGAGAGGCTGGTGTTGCTTGCTTTTGAGCTGTATCTAATTGACTTTTGTGCTTGAATTACTTTGTAGAGTATTACTTTTATCGAATGTCATGTTTATAAACTTCATGCACCCTCAAGGCTAATCATATTCAGTAACAACACATTTTTGTAAAAAAACTGACTAAATACCTAAAATAATTTTGCACTGGTGTAAAATAGCCAAAACTTTCCTCTGTTCTCACACAGAATTTCCTAATCTAAAAATTTGGAACAGGTCATATTTGACCCTCGTAATTTATCTCAGAAAAGATTCATGTTGGGCACTAAAAACTAAATGTTCCCTTCTCACTATTGATTCCTTAGAAGGCACTCAGCCTAAAATTTATGTATAAAGTGTAAAATACTAATCAACCTGCAAAAGCTTAACTTATTCTTTTCCTTAGCAAAAGTAATGGCAGTGAGGAGACGATCAAGATAATAAGTTGTGGGCCTACTTTTATAAAGACAAGTATATTTGCTTACTACCTAGTAACTTCCCTTTTAAAAAATAATCTATTATTAGTTCACTTTTTAAAAAAAGATTTTATTTATTTATACAGAGGAACTGGGGTACAGGCCAGAGATGTGCCGCTGGGAGGAGTCACCAGAGACAGAGTGGGGAGCAGATCTTTGCAAGCTCTGATGGTTCCAGGTGGAGGGATGCCTTTCTCAGTGTCATTTAGGTATCCACTTGGCATCCATCAAGCGGCTTTGCTTGTTCCATGACTGTACCATCTCTACAACACACTACTGTGGTCGGGGTGGAAGTAACTCTACCCGGTACTTCAGGTTACATTCAGTATATGATTTTGAATTGCTTCTGGGAGGCTGTCTTTTGCCACTCATGGTGGACAGCTCAATGTCCTCCCCCCCAAAGATGGCCCTGTGCTAATCCCTTAATACAGCAAGGGGGACTTAAGATGGCAGGTCGTTGGTTACTTGTCAATTGACCTGAAAGATGATTATCTTGATTATGCATCAACTCTATGAGATCTGAAGGGTTGTTTGAGTGTGGAAGAGGGAAGAAGGAGGAAGAATCACTGTATAGATGTGATGAAAGAAGCAAGTTTAAAGCAGCGTGAGGTGGAGTCATCCCAGTGAAGCTAGCTTCAAAGATGAAGGGAGGCTGTGAGCCATGGGCTGGAGGCAAGTCTAGATCCTGGAACAGACAGAGCATCCTCCTCTTGGTGACTCTGTGGAGGGACGTCCTATTAGACCCATGTCAGGTGTATGACCTCTAGAACTTTAGATATCTGCATCATTATGTTACAGGGCAAACCTAATATAAAATGGGTTTGCCTGACTGGGTCCTCACCCGCGCGCTTGAACGGCACTTACAATGCCCCAACTGCAGGCACAAACAACAAAGGTTAATAAAGGGTTTTATTTACAAGGGAAGGAGAAATAGCGTAGTGAATAACACAAGGGGAAGAGAGGGATACAGATCTGTACATACCTTACCAGTTCCTTGGAGCTGGAACCCAACGGTGTGCTGAGAGCTGACTCCCAAGGAAAAAGCGACCCCCCAAGGCCCACATGTTTGCTTTTATATTTAGCCTGGCTGCTCAACTCCACCCTCAGGTCCCAGTAATGCGCTCTTCGATAATGACTTTATGGGATTTGTAGTTCTTGGATTTTGTAGGTCTGGAATAGGAGTCAAAGTTTATAACCTATTTATATAATTCATTTAAGAGGGTTTTTCCCCCTAACAATTAGAGAAAGTTAGTGCTCTATTTGTTATAGCAGCCATAAGAAACTAATACACTGTGAACTCCTAAATTCTGTTTTTATTCAAAATTCTTCGAATTTCAGAAAATTACATCTCTTCATGACATAGTAAACTAAGAATTGAAGCAAGGGTGGTGCTGTCTTCCTAGTTGCAGTCACTGGCCAGAGACCCTGGAATTAGAGTGTGCTTGCCAGGGCTCAGGCCTTCTATCTTGGATGTGACAGGAAGGGAAGGGTGAAGCATCTTTCTAGCATTCGTGTTCATGCAGCTGATCCGTTTCAGATACAAGAGAGGAGCTGAGAGTCATAATGATATTCTTAGGCAGTGTAATTGAAAGAAACAACTTTATATAGTAACAATAGTCTTATTATCCAAAATTGAGTAAAATTTTCATTTTTCCTGGACATTTTAGTGGTCTTTTGAGAAGCTGTCAAACTGTTTCCTAGTTTACATTTTAATTGTTGACTTGTGGCCTCAGGGAGTCTCAGGTGTAGTGAGAGACCTCCATCCTCCTCCCACACTGAGAGAAGAAGAAATGGGCTACTCCATGTTGGTAGGTGACTGTTTCAATAACCACCTGGTGGGGAGGAGAGGGGGAGGGTTGAGGGAAGAATGGAGCACGAGGGACTGAGGTGATGTTGCACTGGTGAGATGGTGATGGGGAATACATGGGGATTACAATTGATGGCAAGTATATGTAAATTTTAAAATATTTTATATTAATAAAAAAAAATAACCAAAGCAGCTTTGTCTCGGGGGAATGCAAGACAAAGGTTTTCCCCAACCTCAAGCTAAATCCCAAATGTTTCTCTTGGAGGTTTTAACTGTGTTTGGTTCTGCAGAGTCCAGTGAACTCAACAACACACCGCACATTTCTCAAGGCTGAGTCCTTCAGCTGCTTCTGGGAAGGCACATTCCAGGAGGAGGGGCTGTGAGTTGCAGTCTCAGTTCCAAGGGTCCAAGGGAAGGCCGCAGTCCTCAACAATGGTGAGGTGACTGTTTTGCATGACACCACTGGAGAGGCATGCTGGGTGTATCAACTTGTGCCTGTGGGGCTGCAGAGGAGCACATTTTATCATCACTGGAAACTGATTAGCATCAGTATGTAATCAGAGTCAAGGCTTATTTTAATTTAGATTCTGAATGAGGCAAAATTAACACATAAATTCTGACCTAAGAGTGCTTGCAAGTTGCATTATCTCTTTTGAGATACCAAGACAAGATTACATATTTATGTAACAAACAGTTTAAAATAACTCTGACATTTTTATGTTTCTCTACCTGGGAAAGCCTATAGCTTAAGACCTTCTGAAATACTTGATTATTCTGTCTCTGTCTCTCTCACTCTCATTTATTAAGTTCCTTATGAGCAACTTGGGCACCGTCCATCAACTTTCCATATTTCTGTGGAGGACATCCATCAATTACATTATTCCGATTAAGTATGTGTCTGGAGACTGGGAAGAAGAATGTTTTTTATTATTTCTAATGCTTTCACCCCCCAGGTTTAAGTGCAGAGTGGGGTTCAAACTAAGGCTCTAGATCACTTTTATTTTCCCTTTAAAAAAGGAAGAAAAACATTTTGTAATAGAATTGTTATATTTCTTCATACATGGAATGTGGCCTTTTAAACTGAATGTGTCCAAATGAATTAAAATGCTGGAATATTCTACTTGGTATTATTAGTCCATTGCCCATTCAGCTATTACCTTGATTGTATCCGTGACTCATAAGTTTCCGCCCTTTCTGCATTCCTTGGCAGCTGGGCTGGTTTTCAAAGGACTGTTGCTGGCTTCCTCTCCTATGCAGAGACCACGTTCCCTCAGTCAGCTGCTCCCTTGGTACCTCCTGTGTGGGCCTCTGAGGAACAGCAGGTCTGAGTCCTCGAGGACATTGGACCAGTGGCCCAATTTACATGCTGGATTGTAATAATTCAAATGGCAAATGGTGCCATTAAGTTTTAAATTAAGTCTTCTATTCATGAATTCAGCAAGCTCTGCCAGTGGAAAGAGTCAAGCAAAAATCTTGTCCCCTGCAAACCTTTTTTTAAAGAAACAAAAGATCAAAAGAAGAAAACAGCTAACTTGGCCTCAACTTGATTTATGATTTTGAGCTAGACTCAAGCAAACAGAAGCAGTAATTATGGTTCATAGATTAATCAAAACAAAGTAAACATTATTCATTATTGCTTTCCAATGATGCATTTTTTAAAATTTATTGCTTACGAATTATTGTAGTCCTGCCACATTAGTACCCTTAGACTAGTTCTCATATTAAAACCAATTAAAATGTATGGATTGAATTTTAATTCTCATTCCATTTCATAAAGTTCTGGAAAATCTTCTTTTTTCCCCTTGAAAAAACTACCACATACTAATTAGTATGGAATGCTTTTATCAGTTTAGAAATTTTCTAATCACTTCAAATTTTTTTTCACATTTTACTAGAAAAATCATTCAAATAATCATTTAGCATATTGCCATTTATAAAGGTTTGTTATTAACTCTGGCTAGTCTATCTGTAAGAGGTAATCCCAGAGTCTTACTCTAGCTGCGAGACAGAAACCTCCATGATAAATGTTCACATATTAGAAGTGCATTTATTTTTCTTTTTCAAATAGAGCCGGCATTAAACTCATCACATACGTTTTTCGTGATTAAAACACTTTATGTTGTCTTTAATTGTGGGAGCAGAGAGTGTTGTACAGGTCAGATTTTTTGATTTCCAAGTAAAAATCTGTTCTGGTCTCTGAAGTAAAATAGGCATTTCTAGGAAATTCTCTGCCAGATTATGGAAGTTCAGGGGATGCGGCGGTGGCGATGATGGCTTCCGCCTGCAGAGCTGATCTGGCGAGACATCGTCTCTGGCTCAACTGGCGGCCGGCTCTGGAAAGGTATCGGCAAGTTGTGTGATTTTCACGGTTGTCTTCTTTTGTCGACGAAGATGATTAGAGAAAAAAGAAATTTGAATTCAGCGTTCACAACGAGCCACATGTTTGTGAACTGGACAGCTCAGTGCAGCTGACTCAGCTTGCGTGAGCCTTGGGCCCACACTGATCAAATAGGCCCCAACAGTGGTGCCAGCCCAGTTCTGTCTCTTCAGTCCACGTTATCCCTAAAACTGCATTCTCTTCAGAAGTATGATTCCTTCCCTTTAGCGCTTCTTCTACATGTGGAAACCGCTCTAGATTGATGTCAAAATCATGATTCTGTACACACTAGTCACGAAGGGGACCCACTTCAGAGGGGTGTCTCGGGCCTGAGGACAGCCCAGCAGAGACATGGTGGACTTCTCCACGACCCTGGGCCAAAGCAACTGTCCCTCTCTGTTGGGCAAATGGAGTGTGTAATGGAGGTCTGAGGGAAGAGGCATGTCCTGCTGAGCTGGAAAGGGTAAATGTGGAGGAAATTAAGAGTTTGACTCTGTGCAAGTGAAATTAGTAGTTTACAATGTGCAGTTGGTCAAACATAAAGATAAAAATACTTGTTGTTTGGGTAACACAAAAAGATACTAGTTATTAGTATCAATCTAATGTTAATTTTCTCTTAAGGATGATGAAAAGCCATTCTAAATGTGAAGTCAAAATTTAAAGCTAATTGGAGAATACCACTGGGGAAATTTTAAGTACAAATAAATGGGAAAGGATTTTCTGAATGTCCAGTACAAATGAGTGTTCTTGTCAGAAGCTAAAATTTAATCAGATAGATGGAGAACAAAATGCAGCACATAATGAAATGTTGAGATGTGTTTATGACATATTTCTGGGCTGAGTGGCTTCAGTTTTATGTCAAGTAGGTAAATCACTTTTTATTAGATACGTTACGGCATCAATTCTATAATCATGCCAAACTAAAGATAGTCAACTGTAGGTATTTGTGCTTCATTAGAGCATAATAAATGTACCTGTTAGAATATAGATAAAAAAGAAGCAAAGGGTGGAACATTTTGTCTAAGGCAATAATTTATGAGAGATAAGTCATAGCTTTGATTACTTCATGTCAAAATTACTTTTCTGTACAACGGTGAGAGCTCATTAAGATGCACATAGCATCTTATAAAACAATAGCTGGCTAAGATACACATCCTCTGGCATTCATAGGTTGAACAGATGTGCTCCCTGCTCTCACGCATTTTTATTTCTCTGTCCCCCACTCCACACCACAATCCTCAATGGCAAGAGACATCATATATAATGATTCCTACAGACAAGCTTCACTTCTCCATCAATAGCAACAACACACCACAGCCGATGTATACTGGATTTTTTACTACATCCCAATCGCTGCATGGCAAGACGCTCCCCTCGCTTTCCCCAACCATCCATGAGGTGATTCCCATTGAAAGTGGGAGTCAGAGAGAGGGTGTGAGTCATGCGTGGACTGAGGTTGCTCGGCCACCGTGAGCCTGAGGATTTAGTGTGGGAAACCTGACTCTGCAGCCTGTCTGGATTTTTAGCCACAGTTGAACTCTTACCCTTTATTTCAGTTCCTTCTGATTAACAAACCATCCCTAAACACTGCGGTTCTGGAGAACAATACAATTTATTCTTTCCCTTGATTTTGTGGATTGGCCGATGGTATAGATTGAAAGATTGTGCGCCCTCAAAATTCCT
This sequence comes from Galemys pyrenaicus, assembly GCA_019455555.1. Classification (NCBI taxonomy): domain Eukaryota; kingdom Metazoa; phylum Chordata; class Mammalia; order Eulipotyphla; family Talpidae; genus Galemys; species Galemys pyrenaicus. The sequence continues at coordinate 964,138 of JAGFMF010011798.1, read as the reverse complement.
GGGTTGAGACTTAACCCACCCATGCAATGGCTCAAGGAGCCAGGGTATTGGGGGGGTGGCATTTAGGCCACGAGGATGGAGTCTTCAGGATTCCAACTTCACTGTGCTCTTAGGAGATGCTAGCGAGTCCCTCGCCCCCACCAAGGGAGCACACAATCGTAAGATGGCTTTGGCTAGAACCTGCATCTGTGGGCACCTTCACTTTGGTGTCCCTGGACTCTAAAATGGTGAGGAAGAAAGTTGTTTCTATGTCAGTGATTCTGCTACAGCTGCATGGACAGGCTACAACAATTAGACGTGCATGGGTGGATTTTCACGTCCCAACTGGACGGTCAGCTGGGTGGAGAGTCCTCTGGGTCTCAGCAGGATGGGGCATCTGAGGTGTTCACACGACATGGTGACCCTGGTGCTGGCTGGTGGAGGACACTCACTTGAGTCACGATCCTCCCCGACCTTCCCCCAGCATCAAGGCTGTACACAGGGTGGCTGGGACCCAAGAGGAAACTCACAAGAGCTGCAGGTTTGTGTAGGCCCAACCTGGGTTACAAGGCTCACTTCTGTAGATTCTAGTGGTCAAAGAAATTGTGGGTCCAACCCAAATTCAGGGGCATGGGAAATAGTCTCCATTTTGGAGAATGTGGCTAATTTAAAATCTGTGGCCATTTTAATTAACCATGCTATTAATTTAGTGTACTGTAGGTCATATTGATAGCAACAAAAGTAAATTTAGTATACTTTAATTAATGAAATTAAAATTCCCTTACAGGCATATTTAACATTATTAACTTTTGGTTTTTCATGTGCTCTTTGCATCACAATCACTAAGGACACATAAACCCTCGAATCAACTAACCTCTCTGTGTTGATTGAAAGGATGCTTTCTAGCCTAGGGAATGAAGCATTCTTGGAGAAATAGAGGTACTTAAAAACATTTTCTGGCATGTTCTTAATTTTTAGTATTATTTTCTAATATGTCATATTAAACCCCCTTTTTCTACTTTTTGCTTTCCTAAGCAATTTTTCTGTTTTATATTTGGCAATTGAAGAATCACACAGCTCTCATTCTGAGGCCAAGGAAATGATAGTCTTATTATTTTTCCATGAAAAAAAGAAACTGATGACATTTTGTTTCACACATTTGCTTGATTGTGTATTTATCAAGACACCATGAATAATGGCTGGAAGTGGGTACTTGTGGTTATTTATTGGGAAATTAATGATAAGATTTTCATCTATATATCCTTGTGATTCTAATTTTTATTTAATTACGTATTATTTAAGACCTTATTTCAAAGTATTGCCTAAATCTCTGAAGGCATGCCATCAAAACTGAGAGCTACTAGGTTTGTGATAAAAAGATTTACATATTGAAACCAATGTGGAAAAAATCATACCTTGGGACTAAGGATGACGGGTAAAAATATTAGAGAAAGAAAATGCTCGTAAGTGGAGCTTAGGCTCATCATGTGAGTGTGAAGTGTGGCTGCCCCATCAGGGGCTTGTCATTTGCTCAACTGGGGTTGTGAAATCACTTCATCAATATCATCAATATGCTTATCATGTTGAAACATGGGTACCTTTTATGCAGTTAGTATTTTCCTGAAACGTATGCAAGAATTAACTGGCCCCAACTTCCTTTAAAATGTATTCACATAGGTAATGATGCTGGAAACATAATCGGTCTTGCAGCTTGCCAGCATTCTGTGGGGAGTTTTGTATAGATCACCGAATTTAATATACATAAACACCTCAGGGGTGGGCTATTATTAATTAGAATCATTATAGAGAAAACTCTATTTAGGCCCATAAAGCTTAATACATTTTCTCTAGTCACACATCCAACAAGTGCTGGAGGCGAGATTTGATGCCACCATCTCCATTCTCGGGCCTGTGCCTTTTTGAGTGTACAGCTGTGACCTACATCAGTTATTAAGAGCTGTCTCTGCAGCGCACACAACATTAATTAGCTTACTCGTAAACCTCCTCTGTGTCCGGCACTATGCAAGAGAGCGAGGAAGCCTTAATAAGCAAGTGGATGTGGCTGTGGCCCTCTGGGTTTCCAGGTTTGGGAAGAGACGGCCACTAAGTGAATATATTCATTTATAATTCAAATGTGTAAAAAGTGCCATGAGTGAAGGAACAGACTGCCTCAGATCGGGTAATGGGAAATCGAAAGTCTGATGAAAATTAATTTGAGCTGAGATCTGAGGCAGAGTTTAGCACGATGAGAAGCAGAAGGTTTTGGAGAGGGCAGCGAGTGAGAACAGCCTTTAAAAGACTTGAGAGTGCCATTCTGGAAAGATCCACGAAGTCATATATCCAGCCTATGTGTCCTGCATAGAATTAAGATCAGGGTTTGGAAGGTGGGCCAAGGGGGTTGATGTTGCGGTTACACATTGGCTAATGCTACGTGCTTATATTTTAACCTGCACCACCAGGAAACCATTACATGTATCCAAGTAGCAAATGTGATTTGTGCTTTTAAAAACTTCACACTGGCATTATAAAGAATACAGTGGACAAAAACAGGTGATTAAAAAGCCTAAAGTATTTTCATGTAACTAAGTGGACATAGGAATGTGTGGAACTAAAATTCATAGGCAGCTCTGCCTATGAAGAATTATTCTGAAATAATTTGGAATGTATGGAGCTAATTAAAATAAAGGCACCTATAAAGCAAGAACAGAAAGTGGGGTGGCAAATCTAATTCTTGGAGATACCAGTGTTTGACAATAAGCAGGTTAAAAAGCCTGACTCAACACTGGAGAATGCGGTTGGCCAACATGCTAGAAGAAAAGGTGACAATTTTTTTGTAGCAAAATAGAAAATGTTTAAAGAAAACTAGGAAGTGGATCAAATGTTTAGAGCTGTTGAGATGTCACATGAGACAGGAAGGGAAGAAGTAGTTTGGACTGAATAATGCCATGGGCATCGCTTCCTTTAGCAGGGACAGTTTCCACAGAGGTTTGGGGACGAAGCCAGATTGGCATGGACTGAGGGGTAAGCACAAGGTGAGAAAGAAATAGAGGAGAAAAGACCAGCCTCTCCAAGATGTAAATCATAGCAAGAGGATGGGAAAGTAGGTTGACAGCTAAGAGGGTGGCCCATCAAAGCGTTATTTGAAAGCTCCGTGGATGTGCAATGGCTCTGAGTAAAGGACACATATTTAAGGTGTATTATGTGGCACATTGTGATATATGCGTGCCCTTGGGAAGTCATCGCTGTCAAGGTCACAGACAAGGTCATTGGCCCTCCAACTCCTGTCTGCCCCTGTTTATCCTCCTCTTCTACCCCTTAGAACCTCACCCATCTCAGGGCAACTAATGAACCTACTTCTTACGAGGGCAGGATTTTCACGTTCTGACATTTTATGGAAATAAAAACAGTGTGCTTCTACTGTTTACCTGACATTTATTCCCCAGAATTATTTTGAAAGCTGTGTTTTTATTTATAGCAAAGATTTTGTTCTTTAGTTCACTGGTAGATTCCTTTTTCCATTCAGACCCTTTAATTCTCTGAACTTCTTTATGGATAGTCTTGCTGCACCTTTGAGTCCACCAGTCTTTCCTTCTGTACCCTACGAGCCAGTCTTCGGTCCTACGTGCTGTGTTTCTTACGGTGGCCATTTCATGCTTTACGTTCATATTGGGTACATTTTCCCAGTCTTTCTTTAACATGCTTCATCTTCCCTGTGCTTTTTTGAGGACGTGGGTTCAGCACAGCACTGTGATGATGTCCTGGATTGTGCTGTGTCATTCCTGCACTTGCTTCTGTGGATTATGCGTTCCTATTTGCCCGCGTATTTGCATATCTGGTAATTTTTCATTACACATGAGACACTGAATATTTCGTTTTTTGGCTTCTGTGTCCTTTTGAACGGCAGTATTGTCATCTTCTGCTTTACTTTGCATTGCAGTTATTGAATATTTACTCTGGTCTGTCTGAATCTTGCTTTAGACTTGGTTGCATGGAAATAAAGGGCTATTTTGCTGCCGAGAGGAGAGCTGCCTTCTGCATGCTGTGCTCCGTGCACCTTGAATTGAGATTTTATTGACGCTGGCTGCTGGGCATGAACAGTCTCACCCCTGTACAAGCTTCAGGATCCTCCCTGCTGCTGCTGCCCGCTCCTCTCCCCGGCTGGCCTGGCTCACTCACATGCACTTGCTGTTCAGCATCAGCCTTAAGTCCGAGGGCATCTGGTCAGACCAGCCCGGCTGCACTGGACACCTTCCTTCTGGCTGCTCCTCTGTCCTGAAACCATCGTACTCCGTGCCTGCCTCGCTCCCCTGCCTGGGAGTTGCTGGACTCTGCTACCTCCCTCCTGGGGGGTGAGGGCAGCTCTCCACCCTGCAAACCAAACCGGGACCACTGGGTTACCTGCTGGTTCCCTTCCCCTGAGGGGTGGCTGTCCCGTGTGCTGATGTCAGCAATGGAAATGGTAGTTTCTCCCTTCCCACCCCTTCCTTTCCTTTGCCTTACCACCTCTCCCCTCTTTTCTTTCCTTCCCTTCTTTTTCTGATCATATATTGCTCCAGGCAGGAGGGGATACCAGGCCCATTACTCCATTTGGGATAGAACTAGAGTATATGTTTGCATTTTAGATAGAAGAGACTGAACTGTTCGGTGTCTGATACTCGGGATTTGTGGAATGTTGTCATTCTCCAGAAGAAAGTAGATTTAATTGAGTTCTGCCACATATTACAGGGTGAATTGGAGCAGCTTTTGATTTTGTTCACTGGATGATCTGGAAATTTTTGATTTAGGAAATAATGTCAAACTCGAAGTTTGACGTACAAACAAAACAAATCTGGGACCTCCCTGGTGGAGCAGTGGGTTAAGCAACACACTATGAAGCAAAAGACAGCCACTGCAGCATAAATTTGATCCACGCCTCCTCCCAGGGAGCTGACCCAGAGGGCGCAGCAGACCTCTCCTGTCTAGCCAGCTGCTCCCCTCAGCAGTGTGTTTCAGTAGATCCGCCTGTTCTGCTCCCCGCTCTGTCTCTGGTGAAACCTCTCACCTTCCCCCCATGCCTCTGGCCTGCACCCTAGTCCTTCTATGCATAAATAAATAAATGTTTAAAAAAGACAAACAAAAAATATGAATCTAACCAGTTCTTGGAGGAGAAAACAGCTATTCCTTTTCACTAAAATTTGTCATTTGCCCATATAGGAAAATGATTTTATCCACCTCTGGAGAGTTAAATACAAAACAAGATTTTTAATTAGAAAGGGAATTTCTGTCCGTCTTGTGATGAGAAATAGCAACTTTGGTTTATCAAGTATTTATTTTGATAACTAAGTTAGTGCTAACTTAATGTACTTCCCTTGTTTTGATTTTGTGGCATATGTACCTCAATGTTAACTGTTATCAAAAAATACTTGAAAGTACTTGAGATATAATGACATAATTGCAACATTTTATTTTCTATCCAACTTACTGTGTTTTAAAATGGAATTTGACACTTTTATTGAAATTCCTTTTTTAGCCCTTTGTAGTATTTACCATAAATTTCTTGTGTGGACAAAGTCACCATCCTTTTATGTGAATTCCTCTGTTTCATTCATTAAGGCAGACTATTTTGCTGACATATTTCTATTAGGCTCACTTTGCTAAGAACTCAGTCACTTCTAGTGTTTGTCTTTCAAGTTTCTCAGTCTCAAACATACTCTGTGTCTGCCCGGTCTGAACAAGCCACATGTGTTCTAGTCTTCCTCTTCCTCATAAGAAGTAGAAGCATACTCCCACGTGGCTGGGGAATAAAAACATAAAAATGTATATTAGGCTAAATAAAATAAGCTATTGGAAAATGCCTCGTTGGGAGTAAAAAGAGCCTCACTGGAAAATGCATTTGTTCTTGCGGACGCACAGACACTGCATCGGCACGAATGGACCTAGCTCATCTGAGTCAGACACGGCTCATCTGAGCGCGTCAAGCCTGAGGAAGCGCGTACTGAAGCCATGCTGGCAGGCCAAGCAGTGTCTAAGAGGGGTGGGTTTTTCAAAAGTCAGTGTACAAACAAAGAAACACCACAAAAGCAACAGCCCATCTAAGGCACTGAGGCCCGCGAGCAGGGTGGCTGGAGACTGCAGGTGCCCACCCAGCACCCCAGCCGCTCTTGGGGCATCGAATGAGGCCATCTCTCAATCCCGTCATTTAGATCCTTGGCGAAATCCTCCCTGTGCACTGCTGGCAGATTAACGCTTCCCACACTCTTTTTGTACCATATCGTCCAGTTTGAAAACCAGCGATGGCTTCTTCCGAGGATGCGCAGATGCTGACAGTCTTGAGAGATGTTTCCTTCAGAATCTGTGTGGCTGTGGTTTTGGTGAGGGGGCCGTGTATGTGCACGCGTGTGCACAATAACGAAGTGCTGATGCTAGAATTTTCTAGTACTCATAGCTACTTACACATCGTCTGAACCTGGGGTTTGGACTTAGGCCTTCACCTCCTCTGCTGGAATCGGTGCTTTTTAAATTCACTTCTCCCTAAACAAGTTACTTCTCAAACTTCAGAATTACTTCACTCACGGATTTCAGTTCATCCGTGGGTGTCTTGAAAATTTGCTGGGTGAGTTATCTGAGATAAGTCAAGTGACTGACTTCAAGCCCCGCTTTCTGTTGCAAATAATGGAGCGTGAACAGGGCCTTCTGGCTTAGTTTGGAGTTTAAATCAAGTGCGTAAGTGAGGCTCCCTGCAAAGTGGCTTCTACATAAAAATGTTATTTCACTCTATGCTCAAAGTAGAACTTAGCTTAATTGTTTTAATCTAATTGCCATGTCATGTGACCAGCAATCACACCAGACTCTCCAACAGCCTGGGACTGGCACCTCCACCCTCCTGGCCACTCAGCACCTCCCGCCTGGAGCCTGCTCTGCTGAGCCTGTGGAGGGAATGGGCTGTCAGGTAGTTATGACTGCAGCTACCTAAGTAAAAAGGTAAGATGTAAAAGTAATAATTTACTTTTATGAGAAAAGCGAAAGACACAACGTCATTTCCTATTCTCATTCTGTGTTCCTCTTTGCAAAGCTCTGTCATTAAAGGGCTTCCACGGACACGAAAAAATGCCTTTTGAAAATTAGGTCACTGAGGCAGAGGCACCGAGGACACGCTTGCTCTTCGGTCGTGGACACTGAGGTTCTGGACGCTCGCCCCGTGGCCATGGGCATGGTGGCCTCCTTCCTTCTTTGAGTGTATTGAGTGAGAAAGTAAGTGTAAGTCGTTCCTGGTTCAGTTAATGAAATGAATGGAAGGCCACTCTTTTCCAGGAACCGACTCTCCTCTAGGGGAGAACAAAACATAACTGCTAAAAAGCTAGACCAGTCTATGTACAACCAACATGGAGCAACGGAGGAGAAGCACATTTGTCTGAGGTGTCAGGGAGCAGAAACAGGTGGGACAGAAAGGGCGGAGATGGTAGTCAAGGAGAAGTCATGTTCAGGAAGAAAATAAAACGCAATTGTGGGCAGTCTTGGATGAAGTGTTTCATTCAGAGATTGTGGAGTTGTAGTTTGGGAGAAGCCTAAGTGTGTGTGATGATGACATGATTATGATCATCCAAGGGAGTTAGTGAGATCGCGGGTCACTTCGCCTTAAAATCAAAGTAATAAAGACAGAGAAAATGATCCATAGTGTTTTGCAGTATATGTTTGTCAACAATTGAAATGTTTTGTTGGTAAAATATTTTAAGTGTACAAGTAAATATTTTATTTAAAGAAGACATATATCTTTTAATTTTAAAATGACTAGTAGTCCATTTCCTAGTTAAGTTTTAAGTGTTTCTCAAAACATCTAAGCGTCATAAATTTTTGAAAAATATTATGAATCATTGAATTAAATTTTGGACTTTTCTACAGAGTTCACTTATTAATTTCTCACCTAATTTTTCAAATTTTCGAACTCATAGTAATTTCAGGTTGTTGCTATCAAAGTAATCTTTGCTAGCTGGGTTGAATTTTTCTTCTTTCACAAAGTGCTCTATTGTTCCATTAAGTCAATTATCTTGAATCCCTAGGGTCAATGCTTTCAATTAAATCTGTACTTTTAGGGATAACTGTAAATATCCTTTATTTTGCAATCATCAAAAAAACAGATGGTATTTTTTCTGAAATTATCATTTGTGTACTTTATATAATAGAACTTCAATTTTGCTTCTCATTTCTTCCTGTTCTCCTATTTGATCAGTCTTTTATATCTTAAAATATTGATTAATTTCATCAGATTCTGATTTTTAATTCCCTGACTTGTCACTATCTATATAAACTAAAACAATGTTTCCTCTGTGTTTTATAATCTTATTCAAAAATTGTCTATGCCTGACTATGAATCTACAGTTAATTAATACAAATGAGCTACAAATAAATCTAACATTAGGTGTGTTTTTAAAATACAACGTCTGCTAAATAAATCATAAAATTCAGTGATTGTGGACACTACACTGTTTGATCACTGGAGATACTGAGGCAATGAAAAGTGGTGACTTGATATTCTGAGTCAGATATTTGACATTCTCTACACGGTGGTTAAAACATGAAAATTTAATATGGTGGGAACCAAAACAAGACTGCTAGACACAATTTTCAGCTTCTGGAACCAAAACAAAATTGTCACATACAGTTTTCAGCTTCTCGATCATTCTTTCATGGAGCTCAATGCCAAGGTCTTCACCTTCTTCAGTGTCCTCACTCAGCAGGGAAGACGCTGGGGTTAAGCAAGATGTTTAGCATCTTAGCAATGACGTCCGAGTCATTTGCCTCATGAAATGTGTTTGCCACATTCCCTCTCCCCTTGGTTTTTGAACATATTTGGAAAGGAGAGATTTTCGTTGGTCTTAGATGGTTTGGTAGAACTCAAGAGTGAGGCCCTCTGCTCTTGGACTTTGTTTTCTGGGAGACTTTGATGACTGTTGCAGCTCCCCTGCTTGTTTTTGCTTCTTTCTGAGTCAGTCTTAGATGGCGGTAGGCTTCTAAGAGTGTGTCCCTGTCTTCCAGGTAAGGTGATTTACCGGCATATGGAAGCTCACCGTAGCCTCGCGGTCCCTTGCGTGAGCTCTGTAAGGATCCCTGTAGAGCTTATTCCTTTTTTGAGATCTTTATTATTATTGGTGTTTCCATTATTGATGTTGATCCATTTGTCATCATCAAGTTAATCTCAGTTTATTGGCTTGCAATATTTAAGGTTGCCTTTCTTTTCACCATAATGTTATGAATCCCTAAGCTCATTAACAAATGTTAAGAACGTGTGTTCTTCTATTTAAGAACATCTTGCTTTTTTGATGATTGAAGGAATTCTGATCCATCACTATGTTTATTTCTCCATATTATGACATTGAATGCATGCCTTGTTTTGATTCCTCTGACATAGCCAGTTTCCTTCCATAGCAAAAAGTAGAAAATAATTTGTACTGATTTTACTTAATGACCATATAATCAAAATTTAAATTAATGCCCATATACATCAAAATTTAAATTATACAAACAAAACTTTCATTTCTAAAATGAAGATTTAAATATTTCAATATGATTTTCAAAATATTTACCCAGAATTTAAAAGTTCAACTATGCTTTGTAAAGGCAGTGTTGTTTATTTTATTTATTTTTTTGACTAGGAATTTTAGGGTCTGGCATGAGGTTTATGGAACTTCTCTTTTATAAGCTTACCAGCTATACTCATGTGGTATAAGACTAGTAGTATATTGATATATTTATTTCCTATTTGATTTTGAAATTTTCATTTTTATAAGCCCTTTAATATATGAATCAAACAATTATATCTTTTTCTTTTCTTTAAGATGAGGTAGGGAATTTTGGAAAAAAGTAAAATAACTTGTGAACTGTTAATTGGTTTTAATTCGGGAGTTGCTGAATCACTGACATTTAAGCATATAATCTCACAATTTTATGAAAAAAAATATTTTTATTTTTCCTTCTCTTCCTCTTCCTTTTTCCCATTTTCAGTCTGATCCCTTGTTTAGCTTTTATATAATTATTCATTTTATGTGAGGAATATATATATACTCAGAATATCTCCCAATTTTATTCATTAGGAAACAAAAGCAGATTTATTGGAATTATTCAGGTAAGTGGCATTCAGGTTTTAAATATTTGAACACAGATAACATATAAATTATTTGTAATGACTAATACAATTATAAATAATGTGTGAGAAAAATGACAACCACTGATGCTTGGTCCTTTTCAGACATTTTTCATTTAATGTTTACTAATATTTTAGTTGACAAATAAAATCATATTGATTTCAGATGTATTCAAGGTGAGTCTGTATTTCTGTACAATGCAAAATGATCAAATGATCACCGCAGTGTCCAGTTCACATCCATCACTATCCATAGTTAAAATGATCTTGTGACAGTAGCTTTTAAGATGTGCTCTCAGTAACTTTCTAATAAAAAATACAGTATTAACTACCATCACTGTTAGCTTGCTTTATCTTCTCTTTAGATTCCACATACATGTGAGATCATGTGATATTTGTCTTTCCCTGACTTATTTTATTTAACATACTGCCCTCAAGATCTATCCATGATCTTACAAATGGCAGAATTTGATTCCTTTTTATGGGCCAACTAATGTTCTACTGCATATAGATACCATATATTTTTTTTATCCATTCATTGATGGATGCTGAGAATGCCTCCATGTCTTGCCTATTATATATAATGCTGCCAGGAACATAAGGTTGTATTTATCTTATCATTCTACCCAGAAATAGAATTGCTACATGATCTGATTATTCTGCTTTTAATTTTTGGAGGGAAGCTCTTTTTTCCTAGCGTCTGCACCAATTTGCATTCCCATCAACAATGCATTCACTTTCCTCCACATCCTCATCACCATTTGTTATTATCTTTTTGAAAACAACCCTCCTAACAGATGTGAGGTGATCTCATTGTGGTTCTTATTTCTTCTCCCTGATGATTAGTGATGTTGAACATCTTTTCATATACTAATAATTTCCATTGCTAATGCCTCTCTTTTTATCAAATGAACTTTAAAATGTTCTGAAGATTTTGCTAATGTAGTATAAATATACCCACATACCTGAAGAGAGACAAAGTACTCAGTTGCTAATAGGACTAACATTTAAAATATTCTGGAGTATGCGTCCATAATTGAACTTAAAATGTAACTCTGGACACATAACTGACTGTATGATTTTTAAAAGTAATCTTTATTTTATAGGACCATTTAGATTTTATAGAAAAATCACAAAGAGAGTAGGATTTGCACACAGCTGGTTTCCACCATTAACATCTTACATTCATCATAATGTTGATATAAATTATTCACTGTCATTCACACTTTAGCTGAAATTTCTTGATTTACCTGATATCATGGTTTGTCCCGGATCTAGTCTAGGGTCCACCTTCCACGTAGTGGTCACTCTCCTTATGCTTTTCTTGGCATTTTTAGACTCACTTCGTGTTTTGATGACCTTGATAAACTTGAAAAATTGATCAAGTGTTTTTTAAATGTCCAGATACTAGTATCTGCTTGATGTTCTTCTCATGATTAGATGGGAGTTAAGGATTTGGGAGAGAAGACCAGAGAGGTCAAATGCCATTTCTAGCCCACCAGTCAAGGGCACATACTAGCAACTGGATTTATGACCCTCACGCAGACCGAGTCCCCCTGACTGAGGTGCGTTTGTCAGTTTCTCCTCTATACAGTTCTTTTGTTCTCACTCACCCATGCTGTGTCCTTGGGAGAAAAGTCACTGGGTGCACACGCACTGGTGGGGTGTAAGGAATAGCGTTCTCCTCAGGCCCTTGAGGGTAGAACACCCTCAGCGGTTGGTTGTGATTCCACGCAGGAAGTTTGTCTCTTGTCATCATTCGTATGTATTAATAGAGGAAGTTGGGATGATTTACATCTTCCAGCTCCAGAAAACTTTTTATTCATATGTTCTTTAATATTCACTAGCACAAACATCTGGACTTGGTGAGAATTTTGGTCCATTTTTAGGCTAAAGGTTGGGCTGCCTCGACCTCTTTCTGCAGTTGTGGGTCTCCGGTGCTTTGAACTCCTCTCCCATCTTTGTTTATTTTTGCTTCTGGTCCTTGGCTGTCTCTGAGAACTCGATTCTCATTAGAGGTTGTGTCTTGTAGTCCTTTTGGCTCTAGTCCGCTCTTTGACTGAAGTCCCCTTGGTGCTGACTTCAATGGTTAGGGAGGGGAATGTTCTGGAACCAGTGGTGATAATTTCTCTTGCCGTGCTACCCTTTTGTGAGATAGGAAGCCAGAGGAGGCTGTAGTTGATGTCTTTCCCCAACTAAGACTGCTTCACCCCATGTTACATACACTTCTCTGGTTGAAGAGATTGATGTATGTATGTATGTATGTATTTTTAAATCAGGTCCTGTCTAGACCTGCACTTAAAAAAAAAGATTTATTTATTTATGCATACAAGAATGGGGTACAGGCCAGATGTGTGGAGGGGTAAGACAGAGTAGGGAACAGAATAGGCAGATTCACTGAAATACACTGCTAGGGGAGCAGCGGGAAAACAGGAGAGGTCTGCTGCACCATGTGGGTCCCCTCCCTGGCTGGGGATCATTTTCATGCTACAGTGACTGTGGATACTTCATAGTGCTGGGCTTAACCCCTTGCACCACCAAGGAGTTCTCGATAGCTGCAAATGTAAATAATGTGAACCTATACAACATACTCTTAACCACAAGAGACTTAATGCTAAATTAATGCTGCTTTGATAATGAAGTTGTTTCAGTGAAATCAATTTCTATCCTTCAAGATAGGTTGCAAAGCACTAAGCTTCTTTGGTTGACTATGGCCAGATACGGTAAATTCTTCCATTTGATAGCTGCAGTTTCAAAGTGATTGGCAAAGTCGCTGTCAACTAAAGAGCCTGTCACAGTGAATGAAAGCTGACTTACACTGCTCCATTCAAGTGTCTTTCCAAGGAATTTCACTTTGGTTATAAACACTTCTTGTATTCATTTTTTTAAGGAAGGGATTTACATACTACATGAAAACCTGGATTTGAGTCGCTCAAAGCTCGCTATCAAATCTAAGAGAAAATGTGTTACTCTTAGTTAATTTCAGCTTGAAATTCTGTAGTAATTATTTCTGGCATTTTGTATGGGCTGAAACCTCCCTCCAGCTTTAAAGCTAATGACATGAAACCCCTTTCTGTCCCCAAAATGCTATATGACACATAATTATTTTAAGTGTTTAAAATTCAAATGACTGTTATTTTAGAATTCTATGAAACTCCTTGCGATAATTAGAGATCTGTCTAGAGCAGAGTGACTGCACATAACCATCAGTTTGGGAAGAGGCAATGGAAAGAAGGTGACAGTGAATCTCCCTCTGCGTGCCCCAGTCTCCAGCTCACAGCGTCTGCATCTGGAGGTGGCTTGGAGCCACGTCCACCCCAAGCTCATCTTCCCTGCTTCTTTGCAGAATTTGATTTTCACAGAAACAACAAACAGGAAAGGGGTTTTGAACAGCAAAGTATTTGCAAACCTGTGTGATATTCGTGCTTTAAGGTGCATAGATTTGAGGCCTGGCTATTATTATACAGCTCTGTGACTTGGCAAGTAACTCAGTCACCCTGCGTCTTGGTAAAATTGGGACAATACCTTATTTTGTGGTTTTTATAAAAGCTGGGTTAATATGTAAAGTATCTGAACACCCTGAACAGAACCCGTATAGGTGGCGTTAGTACCGTCAGGGCACTGGTGTAATATTCATAGTGCATGATTAGAATTCATGAAACTTGGTGCCGCATTCACATCTCGTTTATTTACAAAGAGTCCCGTAGAACAGAATTGCTTTAGATGGTCAGAAAGGAACACTGCGATGAAGCAATCTTATTTTAGAATCTGTCAAAACCAATATGGGAAATCACTGAACAACAACAACAACAAAACAGCTTTCCGATTCAGCCCTTTCTCTTTCTATACACGGTGACCTTACTTCCTAGCCACAGCTGATCTTTGGAAATATGACAGCATCTTGATATTTTCTATTTGAAATAGGGATTAAAATATTCATCAATCAAAATACACCCCATTTTCCTCTGATGCCTTTGCTTGCGAAGAGCCTCACCTTCCGCCAAAACCGTGCCGTGAGTCTGCTACCAAGGGTTAAAGACTGTCAGAAGGTGGAGGCAGGTTAGAAGCTCCTGATGACCAGATCAGAAATGACCTCTCTAGTGTGGTGCTTTTTATCAAGTTAGTTCGGTTTACAGCACTGTGCAGTTTAGAGGTACAGGGCCAGCCGCCTTCAGATGCTGTGTCCACCCCCCCAACCCCCACCCAAGGCTCTGCATTCCTCCAGCACAGTCCGGGGCCCAGTCTCTGAGTCCGCTGATGAGAAGCTGGTTCTCAGCAGTGTGGGAAGTGTGGGTGCATTTAGGATGCTCGAGGGCGAGCTTCACTCTCCTGTCTTGTCCTCCCTTGCATCTCTCAGAGCTCACAGAGCTCGCGCCTGCAGGCCACGGGGCTGTCCTGCAAGCCAGTCACTGAAGTGGGGATAAGCAGCAGGTGGGGCCTGCCTGTGGGTAGCTCTGACACCCACACCCGGCACCTGGGGAGGTGGACTGTGTTTTTTTGACCACCGCTTGTTGGTCACTATTTTTTTCCCTATTCTTCTGCATTCTTGGAGAAGGCCAGCTTTTGCAATAAACTAATGAGCATCTTCTCTACCTACCACGCTGGAACTGCAGGAAGAAAGCATGCCCTTATGTTTTCATAATCTGATTTTTCAGAACACATTGCTGCTTGAAATCCAAGACCGCTGAGAGCCCGTGGCTCTCTCTCTGGCGCTGGGTCTCACCACGAGGGACCGTGCCTCCCTCTGGCATGGGCGCTTGGATCAGAACAGCTTTAGCCGAGGGGGCTGCAACGAAGAAGCGACAGCTCAAGGGCCTCTCTGAGCTCATGCTAGGAGAGAAGTGGGTGTTCTAGAGCCCAGGTATTTGTCAGCGTGGACACAGTCATCTTGGGGTGTCTTTGAAAATGCCCAAGCCAGGGTTCCACCTCCAAAAATTGTCATTAGCTAAATGTAGACGGGACTTGGAGACTGGGTTTAAAATTATTCTCATCCTCAAGGGTAGCAGAATGCAACCATGCCCTGTGACCAAATATCACCCAATCCTAACAGGCCCCTTCCCATCACTTCCTGTCCCAGAGCTCAGCACGCTACGCACCCCCCCACCCCCCGCCACAGTGCACTGCTCATTCTGATAAAGAGCAGTAATGGTGAACAACATGGGGCTTGCGTATAAATACTACATCACTGCTGACTTTGGTTGCTTTTCTCTTCCGATGAGCACAACTGACTTCTGAAGCAGAACAGGCCAGCAGTTAACCCTATTATGTACAGGTGCTGTGTTTTGCCAGCACAGTCTAGCATTTGCTGAGGCAAATGGTGTCTGGAGAAGTTTGTCATGTGCTTTCTCTGCTTGTCCTCTTTACGCTGCGTGAGTGTGCCTATCGGAAATACACCCGGAGGAGCCAGGACCCAGAGCCCGTTTTCTCTGGGTCACATGCAGCTGGCCCTTCGCACTTGATCTTAGCCAAAAGGCCGAGAAGCGATGCAGCTGGCCCTTCGGTTTGCATTGTGCAATGTTGTTTTCAACGTCAGAGCTTCAGAAATCAAAACTGAAAAGATCCTTCTCTGAACATTATAGGAATAGTTAACACGTAGACCTGTGGTCCTGAAATTATGTGTTGTTTTTAAATAAGAGCGTGCTTTCAATGTCAGTGACGTTCTCATGGAAGCTGAGGCCCCAGAGGCATCTGGTGTTCTACCTGGACTCTGTGCCCTGGCTGTGTGCAGGGGGCCATAGGCCCCTGAGAGTAATCACAGACACCAACTGTGAGGTGTCACTTTTCTTTTTTCTTTTATTTTTTTAAAAGATTTATTTATTTATGCATACAAGAGCTTGGGCACAGGCCAGAGTCCAGGGAGTTGAGAGGATTTACCAGAGACAGAGTGGGAAGCAGAACAGGAAGACTGACTGAAAAACACTGCTGAGGGGAAGAGCGGGCGAGGCAGGAGAGGTCTGCTGGGCCATGTGGGTCCCCTCCCTGGCCGGAGGCAGGGATCAAACCCGTGCTGCAGTGGCTGTGGTTTGCTCCACAAGTGTGTTGCTTAACCCACTGCATCACCAGGGAGGCCCCGAGGTGTCTTTTTTTTTTTTTTTTTTTTTCAGATGAATTAACACTTGTTATCCTTAGGAGTCAATTTTATATCATGCTCTACAATAGTATAAGAGATTGGTAGAAGTAAAGTTATTCCCTTTTATTTTTATTTTAAAACTACAAGATATCAAACAGGTTTATGAAAATAAACAATCAAGCACACTCAGGGGAGGGGGAGAGAAGAGAACGGGGAGTGGGGAGGAGAGGCATTATGGGTGGATGAGGCCTGTGGCACCTTTGCTGTGGGAAAATGAGGGTGACCTGATGGGAGAAATCCTATACTATGGAAATATAAACAAGGATGTTTTAAAGCAAATAAACAAAAAACAAAGGTGTATATAGGATTGCAAAAGGAAAAAGAACTAGGAGTCGTGGGTCTCAAATGAGTGCAAGGCTTTTTCATCCACACATTATGTCTTCCTTGAAATGTGCATGCAGCCATATCCCATAACCGCAGCACTTTATGATTTGATACGCTGTATGTGCAGACATCTGATAGGACCGGTGTCCTCAGAAGACAGTCACGGCCTCTAAGGAGAGAGGGGTAAGCCACATGGAGACAGAGGCAAGATCTGGGTCAGAGATAGGGTCCACCTCCCATCCCATGTGTCTGGCACCAGAGGGGGGGCTGCACCCCAGGGAAGCGCCAGCAGCCAAGGCCTTGATGTGGCACTCGAGTTTGGCTCCCAAGTTTGTGTTACTTCATTGTGGCAGCCCCTGAGGCCTTTTGTTTCCTTTTTTATTACTTAGACTCTTTATTCCTTGGCTCTCACTTCACTGGTGGTGTTTTTCAGTGATGGATCCTGCTGAAGACAGATGCTGGGCTCTGATGGGTGTCTAACTCTCTGCCACCCACCCCCAGCTCTCAGCTGTTCACTCTCACACACCTTTATTACACCTGTTATCATAATATGCTTTTATTGTTTATTTATGCTTAGTCCCCTTTGCTGAAATATTCAGAAACTAGAATGTATCGGCTTTTGATTCTTTGTTTACCTACAATCGCTCCCAGTGCCTTGCATATAGAAGAATTTCATGAAAGGTTTATGAATTAGAATTGCCTTTTGGTTTTAGTAACTGTAGTCATGACTGAGTATTGTTTCTAGAGCTTCTTTGTAATGCAAATTCCATAATACACAGGAATATTGAAAACTTGCAGGAAAATATGTTGGGCAAATATGGGAAGCAAATTTATTTCTCTGATAGTCTGTAAATTTTCAGACTAGAAGCTAGTGCCTTGTATCATTAAACTTTTCATATTAAATGATTATTTTTTTCTGTTGGAATATTTGCCCTAAGATTTTTCTTTAGAAATAATACATATATTTGAAAAATAGATTTTATTAAGTTCCACATTTTACATATCACATTTTAAAACTGATAAATTAGGGGTCTCCCTGGTGGCACAAGGGGTTAAGCACTACCATGAAGCATCCACAACCACTGTGATCTGAGTTCTATCCCCGGCCAGGGAGGGGACACACATGGCACAGCAGACCTCTCCTATTTGCTTGCTGCTCCCCTCAGCAGTGTGTTTCAATAGATCCACCTGTTCTGTTCCCCATTCTGTCTCTGATGAATCCTCCCACCCCCCCACCCTTCTAGTCTGTACCCCAGTTCTTGTATGCATATATAATACAATAAATCTTAAAAAAAATAAAACAGATAAATTATTAGTAGAAACTTCTGGAATCATCTAAAATTGGAGCATCACTTCGTAAGTTACCTATGTACTTATTTTTACACTCAGTGAAAAATAATGCAAAGATATTTAACATAATAGTAGGGGATATAACATATTCCATATTTATCATTTATGCTACTAAAGTAGGAGTTGAAGGTTCCCTGGATGAATTAACTTTTATCTTATATTCCAAAAGTAATGCCAGATACCCATGAGCACCTGCTGTGTGGGGTGAAGGGAGGCAGGCACCCATGAGGGAAAGTGAATGTGGTGGTGCCGTTCGTGCCGAGAGCCTGAGATCATGGAGAAGTTAGGAAAGACCCTGATTGCGGAAATAGAGAGGAGCGGGTCTGAGCTGACGCTGCATCCCCTGCTCAGAGCAGAGAGGAACGGGGTGTCCCCGCATCTCGTGATGGGGCCAGCGCCCAACTTGTTGGCTTGTTTCACTGAGAAAGAAACCTTCGAGGAAGAAAACATCAAGTTTTTACTGGTATTCTCTCCTAATAGAATGTTAAGTTTATGAGAATAGAAATTTTAGTCATTGTATGTTGTGAAGTCTCAAAACAGGGTCTGTAGCAATACAAATATTTGTCAAACACATGCATTTAATGGGAAAATGCCTTTTCCCTTCAGAATGGCATAAAATGTAATAATATGAGCATATTTAATTTATCATGTTATTTGTAGAGACAAAATTGAAATAGTTTCTTAGGTAAGACACAACATTATGTACTCAGAATGGCTGAAAAGGTTTGCATGGGCTTCTGAGGAAAGAGGGGACAGTGGGAACAAAGGGTCACAACTTCTCCAAAATCGCATGCTCACAGGCAGGGCAAGTGACCTCAGAACACACCTGGGACACACCGCACGTGCAGCAGTAGACGCCACCACTGCTGTCTCAGCCCTTGTTGGGGTGAATGTGGCCTCAGGGCATGCTGAAGGCAGAGCATGAGATGTTACTCAGTGTCTTCCTTAGGCACTAAGTCTGTGGCTCTCACATTTTTATTAGAAATGATCTACTCAAAAGAAAGACCTTTTATACATTTTTAATCCAGAAGACATGCTGTTTTATTAATTAGTGTACAATGAATTGTTAGGTTAGATGATTTGTTCAATTAAGTATAATGAATATAATTAATGTAGTTGCTGTTTTAGGTTCTTGAGTTAATAGTGTCATTACATGCTGCTGTTTCTGTTGTGGTGCTGATTATTGTTATAATAAGGGCCAGAGTCTACAATGACAGGAAAGCTAACATTTTACTCTCTTAGACCAGTTTACATATAGTCATACTGATATATAATTTTCTAAGTTATTTTTTGCTTTAGACATGTGTACATATATAATTTATTTGGGGTTGTCATAAAAATAGCAGGTCATAACTTAAACATGCGATACAATGATAGCTTTCTAAGTCATTACATTAACCACTTTAAAATGTTTCTTTATTCAGACAGAATAGTCTTCAAATTGAAATGTATCAAGATAAGCTCAAAAGACAAGCATCCACGCCTTTTTATTACGTGAAATCAAAAAACTCATTCACTGATGTTCCCATACTCTTTTGTGAAGCATCTTTGATGTGCCAAATATTTAAAATCAGGTGATTTTTTTCTTACTCAAAGCTTCAAAATTTTACTTTTATGTAAAAACAATTTCTGTAATATTAGCCATCAGTAACAATGCACAATACAATTTTATAATAATTGTAATTTGTTTTCTCATCTACTTGCTATGGAGGCTACACTAATGAATATTTAATTACTGACAAATGAAGAGGCTTATAGCTTTAGGCAGTGCTGTAAGGGGTACATGATCTACATTTTCCCGGATGTTGATAGTAGAGATGGCATAATTAAATAAAAATGCTTTTAACATGTTAGAAATCTGTCATTTATTTGAAACTATAGCTGTATTATGTTATATTGGAGAATGTGAAGGAATTATTAAGTTATTTTTATGTATGTTTCCATTTTAAGTGGAAACGTGCATAATTCAATGTGTTTTATTTTCTGTCATTTTAGGCACGGAAGCCTGCGGGCCACTTGACTTGCATTATGTGAGTTAACTGAAGTTCCCACTTAAAAATGTTGGAAAAATAAGATACTCCATAAATATTTATTTGCTTGGTTTTAAAAATCATTTGACACCATTTTTCTACTAGTAAACATTTGTAGTTTTCTCTGCTCCCTCCTGCCAATGTATTTTTCTTGACATTTGAAGTTTCTGTTTCCTTAGCATCGACACTACCTTTTAATTCCTGAGAACTGAAGAATACTTTTCCTCTGGGTTATGAGTAGACTCGACGGTAGGTGTGGGGTCTCTCTCCCCAGCAGGCCTTTCCCTACTGGGGGGAGATGCTGTTGGTTTGCTTTCAACATAAACAGAGTCAGTCCAACTTAGGGGTGAGAGATCTTCATTTGAAAGACATTTGGTGCAGTATTTTGAAAAAGGCGTTCTATTTAAATTAACTTTGCTCATAGATGAATACCTACTCTGATCTGCCCTAACATTTTAGCCTTGAAAAACACTTCTGTTCTCAAAAGAACAGAAACAAATTTTCATCACCCTATTTTTTAAAAGATCACTCCATGTGTTTTGTTTCTATGCTTTAAAGCAGTTTCTTCTCAACACATCTTTATTTCATTTGTTGACTTCCATTGATTTTATTCAGAAGACAATTAACATTTAATTCTCTTTGTAATAGCAGAAAACCCTTTCTCTCTGTAGCTACTGTATTACTCAACTCTTCAACTTCACTGTTTAACTGTGATTAGGTGTAGACATATAACTTATTCAGCTGAAGGTTCTTTAGTTTTCTGAATATGAAGGATTGTGACATTCATTCACTGGCTCTGTTCATTTTTTGAATAATTCAATCCTAGAAACTCTTTTACAAAGACCTGGTTCTTCTCATTTTTTTTTTTCAATACTATCCCACCTTTCACTATATATTTTCCATATATTTGTTTTTCTGCACTATATTCTGCATTGTTTTCCTTTCCAATTTTATTATTCTCTATTCAATTCTGTCTAATCTGATGTTCAGTAACAATTTTACTTAAAAATATATGTGGATGTATGTGTGTTTAGGTGTTGTTTCTAAAATTTCTATTTGATGGGATGCCAAGCCTGGGTAAGCATTTAGGAGTTTAGAACTCTCAATTTATACTTTGTTTTCCAAATTGTTTATGTTGTTTAAAAACTCATGCAAGTCAGGGAATACTTAAGAGGTCAGGGTTAAGGGATGTTCTGGGTTGTTACAGACTCCAGCTGTGTAACTCATTTGGAGCTTTTCCTTATGTGTTTTATAATTTTGGATTGTGAGCTCATTCTAATTTCGGCTGTGATAATTCTTGAGGATGAGTGGCAAGGAGGTCATCCCAGGGGAAGTTGTGTTTGCTCTTTCAGGTGCTGGTATCACTGCAAGTCTATTTCCTCATAGATCAAAACTCTTGAGTTAGCACAGTAAATTCAGATTCTAATCTGATTCTCTTTGGTGCTGTTTTGCTTATTTATTTTTCTTCTCATGGATGTATCTCATCCTAAGATTAGCTTTGTATGTGGTATTCTCCAATCCATCTCCTTACAGCCAGAGGTCAGGCACCTGTTCCATCTATTCCTGAATGCATCTGGCAACATCTTTGCTTAAAAATCCCCTAAAACCTCATTATTTTTTGTCTCTGTTATTTCTTTTTGTATCTGCATGTCAGAAAACATATTATTTTATCCAACATTTTGTTTTATATAATCAATCTTTCACATCTGATTTTATCTAAATAATGTTGATGCTCTAAAACTTTTAATGCTACTGGAATATATAATTTTAATGTCCCTTCTAATTCCCTACAGTTCATGATGCTTTCACTTTTGGTAAGTAATCATTAATATATAATTAATTACATATGCTATAAAAGAAATACTTTAAGAATTCAAGTACACATAAATAGGAAAACAAAGACTAACTTCTTATTGTTAGTCTACATTATTAATGTGTGGAGTCATTCACCATAAATGTTTGCTTCCCTCATCTTGACCCACCCTACCCATAAAAACAATAATGGGTTTTTCTTATTTTGGAAGAATGCCTTATTAGTTTGGTTTTGTGATACAAATAATTGTCAAATAAAGCAATAAGTGCTTACCTTGATGTCTTACCTATCAACATGAAAATGATTATAATCTATTGAGTCTTGAAAATAGTATTGATGTTTACTTGGTTAATGTACAAATTATGTATTTTCTAAGAACATTTCAACATGATAAATATAAAACTTGATGGTATTTTGTGAATGCTAATGAAAAAGCTACTAATGCATTAATTTTAGGTCTTAATTTTTATTCTTAAGTCCACTTAAATTGTGTGCAGTATTAATTTCATCTTGTGATGGCTCCTTAATATTAATTTTTCAATATTATTCAAACCATATTGACATCCATATGTGAAGTAAATGTCTGCACAGTGACTAGAATAGTGTGTCTGATGCTAAATTTTCTCTCAGTGGTGTTTTCTACATTTCATTTTCTCTTCTCTCTGCCACTACGCCTTCATTTCTTCAGCTTCCAGCTCTTTCTCTCAAATTGTTTCTCTGTGGCTGGATCTCATCAGGCTTTCTTGTCGCTTAATGTCTTGCTCATTTCAGATTCTTTTTCTCTGAACACCAAGATCCATCTTCCACCATCACAAGTCACTGCCAAAGAGTGACCAGCAACACTTCAGAGCCACGCACATTCCCCGTGTCTACAACATGTCTCCAGAGAGATTCTATTCTTGTGAACCTAACTTTGAAATGATCCTGTCTTGAATCCAACAATTACCTTCCAAACAATTTTGTTTCTTGTTTCCTCTAGCCAAGCCTTTTTCCCTAGAGGTGCTTTATAGACTATCATGGTGCTGAGGGCTGGACATGTGTGTCTCCACCCAGAATGATAACATTTAGAGGGGCCTTTTGGAGCTGGTTAGGTCATGAGGACTGAGGCCCCAGGCTTGGGACTAGAGTTCTTACTGAAGACTCAGTGATCCTCTGTCTCCCGCCCTCATGGGAAGACACTGAAAAACATGCCGTTGGTGTACATGGAAGTGGCTCTCGCTGGACACAGAATATGTGGCATTTTGATTATGAACCTCTATGCTGTCAAAATGTGAGGAATTAAATTCATTAGGTTGCTTATAAGCCACACCACCTAGAATTTTGTTATATAACTAAGACAGTCACATAACAATTGTTAAATGTTGTCCCTAAGTTCTTTTCTTCATCTTCCTCACTACACTTACAAATATTTGCCTATGCTAATGCAAAAACATGTAACCAGTTATTTGCTTTAAACTAATGTTTGGACAGCACTTTATAATTTTAAAAAATAATCTCATTATATTATTTTAATTTCATATGGGAGATAGAATTATATACTTCTTACAGTGAAGCTGGCAATGAAAAAGGTTAAATAATTTATCTAAGAAGATAGAACAAAAATTCCAAAGATTACTAAAGAAGTATTTACCTAGTATACTTCCTGGTCTACTTTAGATGATTAATAAATGCCTGCTGCATGAATAAAATACTAAGACAGAAGTAAGTTTATATCAAAACTCTGTGATCACACTCGATTTCCTTGTGCAATCTCAGACTCCATTTCATTATCAAAAACTGAAAACAGCAGCGCCCTTTTAAAGAATTGTTATGGCCATTAAACAGAATAACCTAGACATAACTAACACTGCCAATTTAGCTTCCTTTCTCTTTTATCTAAAGATGAAAGTCAAGTGTTTGCTGTTGCAGGAGAAATACCAATCTGCAAAATTCTGGATTTTATCCTTCACCGAGACCAGGTATTTTATTTCTCTGCTACCTTCTTTTTTTATCTCTGCAAATTGTGTTACTTATCACCTTCAAAGTGAAGCCAAAGTATAGAGTGTCTGTTGGTAAAATAGGGCCACATTTGCATTTTGTAGGTTGTACATATATGTTTGTTTTAATGTCCATTTCTGCCAAGTGGCTTAAAAAATTAAAACTTAATTTTTGAAATAAACTTAAAATTCATTTCAAAGTTGGCTTATTTAATAAAAGATCTGCCCACACAATATCCATTCCAGTATAGAACTGGAGACAGAATCATAAGAGAAGTTAAACTATACAAGTAGCCCCCTCCCCACACACTAAGGCCATGTGGGGGAATGTCAAGGTCTTACCCAGCATTTACCCTCCTCCCTCACCCCCGCACCTGTGGAAACAGATCTGGTTCTGGGAAGCGGACACATCAGACAGTTTCTATAAAGACCACTCTGGTGCAAGAACCCTTTGCTCTTGTTTGACCTGGCCCATCATTCTTAAGCTTCAGGCATCCCTTCTTAATTATTTTTTCCTTTGTACTTAAATGTAGGTCGGATAGCAAGATCAGCTCCATGTTGAGCAACTGAGAGCTCACCTTGGTGGTTTCTTTCTGAGCCTGGGTTTCTGGAGGCTGGAGAGCAGGTGCTCACTCCTCTCTGGGGGACTGTTTTCTGCATGTCACTCTGAGCCTGTCCAGGCTGAGATTCTGACGTCTGTCCCTGCTCGGGTGGCTGGTGCCGGAGTAGGCAACTATGTACATATCAAATGAATCACTGTTTAACTTATTTTTGTCAGTCAATTCATTAATACCATTGATTGTATATAATCTTCACCGGCACCCTCAGCTTTTCTTTCGTACAGCACATACATGACTTGCATGCCAGAGGAAGACACTTTTCAACATTTTCTTTAGCGCTTATTACATCCATGTATTGACTAAACCCCGGGTATCAGAAATAATGAAGACCAAGTTCATCTCTGAAAGTGCCAACAAACCATCAAAGATTTTTTGTTTTTTATGTTTTAAGTATTGGGGAGTAAAAAGCCCCTTTTCAGATATACTTGTGGTTCTTCCAGTAAAGAAAGGGCAGGTAAGTGACCGCTTGGGTGTTTACAGTGGAGGGAAAAATTTGCATTAAGTCATGCACACAGTCAGATGAACTATACTTCTGACAAAGTTACCATTCTGAAAATGTTCATTCTTTTACAGCTGAATTAATCCTAGGAGGAGGTCAGCTTTTACTTGTGGCTACAGATAAAATTATCCACATCACTGATAAAATACGAGCTGAACTGCCTGGTGTTAATACTGCAACACTGATGCTGTGACCTCACGTGCCACCCTCCATCCTGTGCTGAGACTGCCTGTGGTTGAAATCAAACAGAAGTCACTGTGTCTTAGAAATTAAACATCTTAACACTTTGTCATTAATGAAATGGAGTCAACTGCTTTTCTGATGGTGCTAATATTAGATTACGCTTGCAAATTAAAAAATAGAAAATCCCAAGGTGCTAACATTTCTAGAGAGATCGTAGGTAGAGTGATATAAAATGAAATTCACAAAAGTCACTGTTACAGAGTACTAACTCACTAAACACAGCCCTAATCATGTAAACAGCTCGGTAACATTCATCCTTTCTCGCTCGATTTTCTTAACGCAAGGGTCAACAGGGTTATTTATTCTGAGAACTGGAATTTAAGATGTTCTCCAGATACCTTCCTTGGATAGAGGCTGTGCCTGCAGTGTTTGATCTACTGCCAAGAAAACAGTGCTCATTTAATAATCTTTACTGCTGCCTGGCCAGTGAGAGGTACAGCCCTCTAGCTCCACCCTTGCCTCTTGTTTATTATTTCTGGGCCACTTAAGCAACTTCCTACTGAGCATCTCTCCTTACATTTCTCAGTTAAATGTCCACACGTTAAACTGAATCAAACATTCAGTCATGAGTCAGGCTCGGTCATGGGAACAGGAGCCCCGCGTCCACCTTGGATTGCAAGTCTCACGTTCTTGGTGCTACCTGAGCGTTGTGGTCAGCTGCGTCTCCGGCTTGAATGGGGTCTGTACCCCTGCTTCTAGGGTCATAGTTGCTCTGGGGCAGTGGGTGGGTGTGTAAGAGTCCAGGCACCTGCACAAAGCAGTGTCGTCTGCCTGGACGAGGTCATGAAAATACCCTGTTGGCTCACATATCTTTTTCTTTCTTAAGATTTATTGAATTGATGCATACAAGAACTGGGGTTCAAGCCAGAGGTGCGGGGTGTGAAAGGGTTCATCAGAGGCAGAGTGGGGAGCAGATCAGGCAAATCCACTGAAATCCACTGCTGAGGGGAGCAGCTGGTGGGACAGGAGAGATCAGCTGCGCCCTGTGGGTTGGCTCCCTGGCTGGGGCTGGCCTCAGGCTCCAGAGACTGCAGATGCCTTGAAAGACTTTAACCCCTTGTGCACAGGGTGGGCCTGGCTCACTTATCTTTCCATAAAACTTGTCATTCATCTATGGCCAAAGTCGACAAGTTTGGTCTTGCCCTTCCGAGGCAAGGGGTGAAGCCACGAGCCCAAGTGCCTCCCACCTTCTTATGGAGAGAAAGTGGGGGCAGCTGCGGTGTGATTCCAATGAGCTCCGTCTCCAGAAGGCCCTTCCATCGAGTTCCCACCTTGGTAGTCAGCCGTCACCGTCCTCTGCTACAATTCACAGCCCCCTGGACTCAGTTGCTCCTGCGGTCCATGGCCGATGGCCAGACTGCTGTTCCCTCCCCTCCCCCTCCACCCTGCCGCGTGGTTACTGTTATTTTCTTCCTACTTGGGCTGACTGAAGGGGTTTCTTAAACCCTTTTACTCATTGCCTTAAAAAAAAAGAGTCATTTCAAAATATGTATTATGGCTCTTTCCTCAAGTGAATTAATTAAGGAGGGTTTATATTTTAATATTGATCCAGGAATGTTGATTTTTCACAACTTACTCCATGAATCAGGTGCGTGGCCAAACAGCCGCACCGTCTCCTAGACTCTGACTCAGAACGCAGAGCGCGCTGTAGGTGCTGCAGGGCGCGGCGAACCCGAGTGGCCGGCTCCTCCCTCTGGCCGTGGCCGTGGACCTCGCCGGTCTGGTCCCAGTGTCGGCATGACTGGGGCGTTCCCGAGGCCGTGGGCCCCCAGGCTCCGTGGCCCCCCTAGCCGACAGCACGCTGCTGACCTGACGGGCGCCGGGCCGGGCCTGCGCTGCGCGCTGAGCCTTGGAGGCCTAAGTGGGCCACGGAAGCCGCAGGCTCCCGGCTCCTCGCAGCTCTGCGAACTGCGCCTCCTCAGCCGTGGCGCCGCCACCTGCGCAGCCCGCGGGGCCCATCTCCGCGCCCCGGGACCTGACTCAGGAGAACCGCGCGCCCACGGGCGCCGGCGTCTGCGGGGCGGTGGGGCGTGCGCGTCCCGTCCCCGGAGCCGCCTCTGTCCCCGCTGGGAGCCACCTGCGCCTTCCTGCCCTCCTGGAGCTGGGCAGGGAGCTGTGCTGCCGGGTCTGCAGCCTCAAGCAGGCCTCCCTCTCCAGGAACGGCTTCTCTCACACAGAACTCCCAGGGGTGCCGTTTTCTCTGAAAGTCTCGGAAACTGACGCCGTGCAGGCCGTTCGGGCCTCACCCTAGCACCCCGCGCGCCCGAGTCCGTGTTGGTCATCGCGTGTCGTCGCTTCTGTGAGGCTCTGAGGGACGCTCTCGGTAGTGAGCAGAGCGACTTGTGTCCTTTTTCGGCGCTATGATCTTTGGGTTTTGTGAGCTCCAGCAAGACCCGATGAACCTGTGAGGTGTGACTGAGAAGGGGGCGGAGGAAGAACACAGGAGATGCAGCACAAAGGGGTCTGATCATGTTTGCGCTGATTTGCAGTTGGCCAGATGCAAAAACTGGACGGAAGGGGGAAGAGTATTGTCCAGTCAACCAATTTTTCCCATTAAGATTAGGAAACATAGAATTGGGGCTAGTGTTTAGTGTCCTGACAAATCCCTGCTATTTCCTTTCTATTTTGAGTTTGGCTATTTGACACCATGAAATAGAAAACTTGAGACAGCAAAGAGGGGCTTGTTTGAGGAAAAATTGGAAATAAATCCTTGAGCTTTAAAAGCGGACATGTTACTTGAAGGTTTGCGGTGAACCCCTTTGCCAGATTCAAAACTGTGTAAGTAAAACTTCAGTGAATAGAATATTTTGAAAAAAGTGTCCTTCCTGCTCTAATCTGTTTCTAGTAAATGCAAAGCATTTCAGAATGAATGAGAGTTTTCCACTAAGTGTCATGCTCAAAATTCCGTACATGCTTTTTATGGTGGACTTAATCTTGAATATCTGCATTGACTTCCCATAATATCTGGATTTTTAAGGCAAACATTTTTCTTCCCTAACCATGTATTTCAATATTTTAAAGTTTGATTGTTTTCGGGAACACTGTTGTCAGCTTACTGGTGATTTATTCTCTGGATAAGGTGTTTGAAGAAATGCCCAGCAAAGCAGCATGTGCAAATAGACCCAAAACACATGCATTCGTGAGTGATGGTGATGAGGATGGCCGACACTAGGCCATTTACTCTGTTGTCCCCTTTCTTTGGAAAATACTGTTTGTACTAAATCATTGCAAATGTCTCATTGTAAGTGAGATAATATCACATAATTCACAAATGTTAAGGAAGTCTGGTTGGCGTAGAATTTTAAATTTATCAATACAATTAAGGTGATTAATAAATGTCACTAAAAAAGAATTTTAAAAAGCAATTGATTATATCAATGCAATATAGAACTATATTGCTTAATCTATGAAAATGGGAAGAAACAAAAATAAAGTACTCCAGGAAATGGTTTCCATAAATCTTCCAGGGTACTAGGAAACTACTGACATGAATTTTATGATTTTTTTCGCTTGCATTTCAGTTTTTTAATTTTTTGTATTACGAAAGAAACAACAAAACAATTAGCTGAATAATTCTTAAAAGGCTTTATCCTTTTATTACTATTTTCATATTTTCTGAGTATAAACTGTAAGCTGGAATTTTATCTATTTTTTGGAGGGGTGGGATAGATAGTTCATACTTCTTTCTCTGATTCCTTACCCAAAGCATTGCATCTTTTTTTTTTTTTAATACACTGTCTTCATCTCCTATAATTCTGGACTGGGTTCCCATAGCAAATAGACTTTCTGGAAAAGCTGTTCTCAAAAAAGCACTTTACATCATTTCAATCAAATACATCATGTTAGCTTCCAGATGATCTTTTTCTGCAAAACTCATCAACTGTCTGTTCTATCAGCCCAGGACACATGGCGCCCACTCAGAACACACACAAAGAATTAGATTCTTTGATGCAAGCTCCCCGGTAAGAGATTCGAGAAAAGGTTCCCAAGGCAGTCTTCCAGGGCATGGGGCTCTGGGCTTTTCAAGGATTTTTCTGCTAATTGTCATAAGGCCTTAGAAGTGAAGGAAGTGTAAGAAAAAAATGCACATTGGTAGTTTGACTTGTTGAGTTCTGCTGAGCTGTGTGACTTGAATTTGGGCCTAGGGCTGCAGCAAAACTGAGCACCCCCCACGTGTGACTATTGTTTATTTACCCGCAGTCCAGTTGCTCAGTTCTGTGCCCCAAGCCCTGTCCTGTCTGGGCAGTGGGAGCCCCTCGCTAGGGGACGAGCACCCCTGGACCTGTTCTCTGAAACACAGCCGCCCTTAGGAAATACGTCTTTCCTCATTTGAAATGGCAGGGGCTATTTTTGTGCTCTTGTTTCACTCTTGCAAGCCTGCTCTGCTTTTCTTGCAATATAAACAAAAATAGAAAACTACCACAGCTGCCACCCTATCAAAATGGGGTAGAAGATGAAGCCCTCGCTGGGCATCAGGTAGATAACCGATTCTGATACCGATTCAAGACTTGAAGACCTGTCTGCTCTTCTGTCCCTTGGTTTTCCTTGGGGCTTTTAATGCTTACCTTGTTACTTTACTCAGCAGGGAAAATCACATATATGTATGTATGTATATACAGATGTACTTTTACTGTACACTTCTCTAATATAAATACAAAATCCAATTTGATGCCTTTATTAAGTGTTTTTCTTAAGGTTGGTCACTACATTTGATATACTACCTAAGGAACATCTAATTTATTTATTTATTTATGCATACAAGAACTGGGGTGTAGTCCAGAGGTGTTGGAGGTAAGAGGCATCACCAGAGACAGAGTAGGGAATAGAGAAGGCAGATTGACAGAAGTACACTTCTGGGGGGAGCAGCGGGGAGGCAAGAGAGGTCTGCTGCACCATGTGGGTCACTCCCTGGCCGGGGATTGAACTCGCGCTGCTGTGCCACAGATGCTTCACAGCGCAGTGCTTAACGCCTCCAGGTAGGCCCTAGGAATGTCTAATTTAAACAAATATTTCAATGTAATATTAAAATATCATCTCAAAGATTATAAAATAGAGAGCCATTTCACACTAACTTTTACAATCTGCATATTAACCTATGGAAAACTAGCTACTTTTACTCTCAATCACATTGCCTTTTTTTTTTTTTTCCATTTTACTTAAAGGAAGGAAACCTTTATTTTTCTTATTGAGACAGCAAGGGTTTTCAACATTGCATATGAGGTAGAGGTATAGAATCAGCCCTTCTTTTGCCCTTTTTGATCTTCCAGTTATATTAAAAAAATTGTAGTAGACTATTGCTTATAACAAAGGCTATTTCGTTATAGTTTGACAAGAAGAAACACAATTCCCTCCATAAACCAAAGCTGTTAGAATTATTAAGACCAAAGCAAATTCTTCCCTCAAATTAAATTTTCTTCTCTTGTAATTAAAAATCATAAATTTAGAAATATGAGGACTCATGTGTGTGTGTGTGTGCGTGTGTGCGCGTGTTAGACACCTGGTAATAATAGAAATTGAATTCATGAGTCAATATCCTGACTCATTACTAAATCTGTTCAACATGTACATTCGTCATCGAATGCATCTACAGTTCTACAAGACAGAATTCTCAGGGGTCATTTGATACCATTTTTGATATAGTATAAAACTTAATGTGAGGCACGAAAGAAATATTAAGCACAGCGTTTGTTCCAAAAAGTTCGCATCTCCTGTGAGGAGCCTTTATCATGGCTTAGTTTCTTTGAACTCAGTTGCTTGTTCCCTTCAAGTCTCTCCTGGTTACAAATTCTGGAGACTGAGCTACTTCGCAGGGGCTGAACTCAGGCATCATCAGAGCCTCAGGTGCAGACCTGCCAGGTTGGAGGACAGGAAGCAAGACCCGCCTGTCCTATGACGAGCTGGGATACAAGTGTGACCAGCTGGACACACAATGTGATCTGTTCCTCTCCTGTTTCTCCATCCTTCTTCCCAGTTGATTTCTCCTGTAAAGAAGTAGTTCGTGTCTCTGGTGGAACTGCGTTTACCAGCCCATGCATGCCCGAAACCTGTCCTGACACGGATGAACTTTCACTCTCGGTGTCAGTACCTGACTGGTTAGGACGCTGAGCTCATATAAGAGGACGGTGACTGGTGCCATCTGGGCTAACTCCTTCAATGTGATTCATCTGTCTGGTGCTGGATGGCTTCAGGGAAAAGGAAGGTGGGGGCCAGAGCTGTTGTCTCCTCGCGCATGTCAGGAAGGAAGGCCTCGTGAAGGAAGAACTAAGCAGTTAAATACCTTAACTGAGAAACTGTGTGATGTAGTTTTAGTGCAGACAACTATCATTAAGCATATGTAATGCATACGCATCTCCGCGTGTGTATATAATTATTTGTAGGAAATGGAAAAGCTTTGAAACATCGTGTGCTCGGGATGCTCATCCTTTCCTGGGCAGAAGAAGCTTTGCAATAGCGCAATCTGGTGCACTGAGAATTCTTCACTTTCTAATGGGCGCAAGGGGCGGGACTTCTCAATGACACCTCACAGGTTCTCTTCAGAAATCCTCCCTGTCAGGAGCCCATCAAAATCTTCTCTCTATGGGTGCTTGACAGAATCTGTCTTAGCCCTTGTGACAGTGCAGTGGGTGACTGGACCAGCCTTGTGGGAAGCCAGCCCTCTGGTCTGTGGGCTGGAAGTAGCTCAGCTCCTCACTCCACCAGAAGATGGTGTCTGCCTAAGCTCTGAGGTCAGCCATCTTGATGTCTAGTTCTCATGAAACAATCTATATTCCCTGCACTTTCCTTGCACCCACTGGGCTTTGTGTTCTTACAGCAGTAAAGCCCCTCTATTGCTTAAGTTGTTAATTGCTGCTGAAATAACTGTAATTGGAAAAATGAAGAAAGTTGTAATGTGTTTGAGCATGAATTATATGCCAGATATTATTTAAAATCCTTTAAACAGAATTTGTTTAATTATTGCCTTAAATATATAACAAGGGAGCTGTAATTATGTTCATTTTTAGAAGGAAGGCCCTCAAAAGATGAGTTGGATTCTAAATTGATGAGTCTAAAGGCATTTGGACAGATTTTGAATCTGGCTAGCCTGATTCCAAGATCATGTCGTTGACGAAAATGGAATCTGAGCCCCATGGCAAGGTAAATGCTTTTGGTTAGTATATTGTTTCTGTGTTTTCAAGTGAGGAGTGACTATAATAAGGGTGTCCACATTCAGAGGAGGGAGCTGAAGCTCCAGGATGCTTGGGCATACCCCAGCCCAAACAACTTGCTGGTTTGCCATGGAGAATAAAGATCAGAAAGAGCTGGGTCTCTCTGAATTTATGTGCTTTAACTATAACTATTTCAATTATTCTGCAAAAAAAAAAAATACCAATTCTGAAAGCATTTGTTTACAGAGACTTATTTATATATCTTTTGAAATGCAAATCTTCAATGGGATAATTTGATTTAGGTATGGCTAGAAGAAAAAAAGAAAATTCTGGTGGAGAGGACATAAGTGTAAATGACACGTGGCCAGAATAAACGGAGTATTTCCTAACACAGGAAGGCCATCGGGGCCCAGTTGCCACCTGCATCAGGAGGAGGGGCTGTTTCTGACTTGGTCTCAACATTTGGGGTCAAAGAGCTTGTTCCCTACCTGAAGGGCAGAAACACACATTTGCCTTAATCACCGAAGGCTCTGAGGAGGTAATGTTTGTCAGAGCATACAGAGAATTGTCAAGGCTATGCAAATGCAAATTATTGCTTCAGAACTGTTTATTTACACGTTTGAACACAAGTAGCCCTGCCCCACCTGGGACACTGGACCGGAATGGAGATATTTGCGTGCCAAGTGGGGCGAGTTAAAGTGAGGACACTTTTCATAGTTAAGATGACGTTCTAGGCAGGTAGCCATTTCGACTCTCAACTTACTTGTCTGAGTCTCAGTTTGCCAATAAAAGCAAGTAATAAAGTTCCATTTACAGGTTTCTGGTAAAAATTAGTTGAGATACGGCATATAATGCCCATGATATATGTTACTTTAATAACTGTAATTGGATAGAATAATTATAGTCATGTGATCTACCAAAATATATCTGATCTTGTATCAATTCATATGTAAACATTTTAATGGCTGGCAGAGAACATGTACTATAAAGCAATCATAGATAACAAAATGAGCCCATCAACTCTATTTGGATGAGTCATTTCATTAAGCAGGGAAAGTTTGGAATAGTAGAGGCGCTGAACTCATAAACACATTCACATTTTTAAGAGCATTATGTTTTGATTAACCAAAATAATTAAATACACACACCATTGGCTTTTAATTAAAAAGACAATCATGTTGTTTCATAGACCTCTAGAATCATAACAAGCATGGTTGTGTTATTTACCCAATAATGTCTGAAATAAAATATTTTAGCAGAAACATAATATGTGTCTCTGCAAAGTGTAAAGAAAAAACAAGGAATTTATCATTTGATAAATGGGTATTTAGTGACTTATCAAGATTTATGGATGTACCAGTGACATAAGATTCCTTTCACCATTAATTTTACCTTCTAATATACAGAGAATTGCCACATGCACACCGATAAAACTGTGCAAAGTGTAATAAGTTGAGCGAAAGCAAACAGATGGAAACCAAGCTGGGAGGTAAGCATAGCTGAGGAAATCATATTGAATGAGGCAACTGCCGGCTAAGACTTCAAGGTCTAGGCTTCAGCCAGTGAAGACTAGGAAGGTTGAATTGTGTAGACAGCAAAACATTGCCCACACACCCTGGAAATGGCGTCTGCATTCATTTTCTTGGTTCCTGGGCTGATTTCATGTTTATAAATGTAGCCATATTTAACAGTGCATGTTAACTGTGCAATTGGTTATACGCCTGTCATAGCTCAAAAAAGCAGTGAAAAAGAACTTTTTAACAATGTAAAATCTTTTTTTTTAAATTCCACAGGGAGTTGAATTTTTTAAAACATGTCATCTCTAAAATCTGACAGGCCTAATTCACATTTTAAGATCACTCACTAACACCTATGAAGAACACAAATTCCCCACTCTTATTCACATTCCTGAAACTCCACAAAGGTTCAAGTTTTTAAATTCAGTTTTCAACTTTTAATTTTGAAGTAATTTTAAATTTCTGAAAGAGCTCCAAAGGAAGTAGAGAGAAGTCTCATGCAATTCCATTCAGCATCTATTAATAATGTTTGATATAACCATGGTACGTTTATCGAGGCCAACTGGTTAATGTGGGTACAATATGAAGTCTAGACTTCATCTGCATTTTGCCAGTTCTTCCTAGCGGTCTTCTCCCGTGCCCATTCCATTCAGTTCCCTGAGTCCTTGGATACCTGCAATCTGAGATGCTTCCTTCAACTATCTTTGCTTTCCATGACGTGGCTCAGAAAAGTGCTCTTCCAGACTCCCATAGGACACTGTAGGAGACTATCCACCATCTTGCTTATTTTTAGGTTTTCTCATTATTCAACAGGGACTGTGCACTTGGGGAAGTGACACCACCCAGGGAATTGTCTTCTTGTCATCCCATGGAGGGGAAAACGGATCATGTGCTCCTGATGATGTTGACATTGGCCTCAGATCAGGTGACATCTGCCAGGTCTCTGCATGGTCACCCCTCCCTTCTAATTAATCAGCTTTGTGAGGAGCTGCATTAAAACTGCAAAGCTTCTGCTCGGTGGGAGTCGTTATGCACTTGTTTCAGCACTCATCAGTGGCCCTTGCATCACGCTGTGCTAATGATTCTCTAGTTCCTCATTCACTTCACATTTCTCATTTGACTTATTCTGTAAAAGCAGTTCGTCTCCCCTGTGTCTTTATTTATTCAATCAATTGTTTGTGTCTGTATGGAGTCAAGGATATTTACCTTTCAGCCCAAAGTCAATATCACAAATACACACACACACTTCAGATTGTTTGAGCTTGGCCTGGGAATGCTTCCTGGGGACCTCTCCTGTGTTCTTCCCGGCCACATCTTGCTCTCTCTGCCGTCAGTGCTGCCTTCCCTTTTCCCAGAGTCTGTTCCAGGCTCTCTTGCATTTTCCTTTCCTGGTCTTGGAGTCAATGGTGGAATCTCCTCCAAAGGCCCTTGTTGCCACTGCTGGAGAAAGGTGTGCACAGCGGTGACCCTGTTCGGGTGCGGTACCTCCGGGCCTCCCTCCCAGCCTGCTCCGCCGACAGCTGAGACAGGTGTGTGCAAACCGGGTTAGCACACGCTCCCACTCTGCTGCAGCGTGCGTGCTGTAACGCACCGCACGGCGTATCGTGCCTCGTCCCAGCGCGAACTGTGCGTGTGCCCTTCATCTCTCTTGTGCACACCTCCATACAGAGCCCGCGTTCACGCTACGACGGCAGCTACACTCCCCCCCCACCCCCCACACACACACCGTTCATTCCCGTCCCCTTTGACGTCTGAGAACCTGTTTCTCCGACAGTGACAGGTAGGGCCCGCTATTTCCAGCGGACACCGCTCCTTCCACCGAGTACTCAGGCAGAGCTGTAGCCCGCAGCCCTCTGCGGAGGGCAGGTGCGCGCTGCTGTGCTTTACACAGCTGCCTGTCTTCACCTCTGCAGTCTCGGGTCAAAACACTTCTCCAGAGTTCACCGTCAGCTCCTTCCCGTCTGTGCGCTGGTAACTTTTACTTGTCACAGTTTCGTGCCATCTGCGCTGTTGGGGACCCCGATGTCCTGCATGGGTCGTTAGTGGGTGTGCAGGGAACTCGCTTCGTGGCTTCAGTTCCGAGGGCTCAGACAAACGCAGAATGCAGCGGCACGTTCTGGACCCGCCTGCCACCCGCTGCTCCCACCTGCTGCCCTCTGCGCCAGCCCCTCCTCCGCCTCTACGCACGGCGATCTATTCTCTATCCTTATTATTTTGCTTATTCCAAAATGTCAAATAAAAGAAACCACACAATATGTGGCTTTTGGGAGTTGGCTTCTTTCACTTAACAAAATGCATTTAAGATTTATTCACGTTGTTGCACGAATCAATAGTTTATTCTTTTTTATTGCTGAGTAGCTTTCAATTATATGGATGTTATCCAGTTTGTTTATCCATTCATCTGTTGAAGGATATTTGGGTTGTCTCCAGGTTTTAGTGATGAAAAATAAAACTGGAATAAACTTATATACAGAATTTATTTCAACGTAAGTTTCCAATTCACATAGGAGCTTCCTAAATAGTGGAATTGTTAACTCACGGTGTTTGATTCATTTCTTGCCAATTCTTTTTTTTCCACCCTAAATTCTTTAAAATTTGCATAAAATAATATGTAGTGTATGAAGTTTAGTATGTTTTGAAAACCCGCCTCTTCATGTAACTATTACACAAAAAGAAATTTAGAGTACGCGGATGATCTTGGCGATCTCTTAGTTCCTCCCCAGGAGACTCCTTCATCACACACAGGAGCCTGTACTGTTCTGATTTTTTTTTTCCATGGATTAGGTTAATCGATCTATAATGTCATCAAGCAAATGAAAAGGTGCATTACGTATTCTTTTGTGTTGGGCTTCTTTTATTCAACATCATGCTTTTGATGTTGATTGGTTTTATGAAATAATAAATCGTCCTTTTAGTGATTCATTTTCAGTAAAATGAATTTGTTAAAATCCGTTTATATAGTCCATTGTTTATGGACATTTTTATTCCTTTATCTTTTCCTCCAATTCTTTTGGTTAGGTGAATTAAGGTGAAAGCATAGTCATGATGTATATTATGTTTGTAGGTAAACACTTGCACTTAATTTAGCTAAATTCATAAAAGTGGATTGGCTTGGCTATAAGTTATAAACATTTTTAATTCGTAACTAATAATATTTCCAAGTGCCTGACTCATTTTACGCAACGCAGGTTATATATTAGAACTTTAGTGCTACCTGCGCTGATATTGCTGTTGTCTGTTCATTTTAGCCATCCTGGTGAGCGTGGTGCTGGGCATAGCACCCCCTGGTGGGCCCTACCTGCATTTCCCTGACGAATAAATGCTTTGAACACCTTTTTCTTTATGCAGTAAGTGTCCGTGTTCACTCATTTTAAAACTGCAAAGTTTATCCTTTACTATTACTATGAGTTCTTCATGGTTTTTTTCTGTAAAACTTCCTCATTAGAGCTACACATTTAGATTATGTCGCACCTATTGGGTTTACTGCACTTTCTTAGTGGGTTATTGTTATAGGCGGGGGATTGTTAAAGTTCATGATGTCCACTTAACGGATTTATTTTTTTCTCCTTAGATGAGTTCAGTTAGAGCCCTCTCCACGAAATTATTATTGACCTAGGTTTATGGACGTATTCCACTAGCTTTTGTGCTAGCATATCTTCAATGTCAGTTTTTACATTTAAGATTCGACTTGCAGCCTTCACCTTCAGCTAGCAGCCACGCCCCCTCTTTGTCAGTGCTGTTATTGTAGACGTTCACTCCTCCCAAGGTGAACTATTGCAAATAAGCACAGTTGCATTTTTCTTTTCTAATCTTCATAAGTTCGTTATTTAATTGTATATTTACATAAAGTATCCTCAAGGAACATACTGAAGTGATGAATTGTCCTCTTTAGAGGAAAAATATTCAATATTTCACCATTAGTTATGAGAAAGTCCTCTTATACTTGCTGATTTGCTGAGAGCATTTATCCAGAGTACATATTTAATTGTGGGCAATTGGAAAAATTTCTCTACATCTCAGATATGTAGATGATGCATTTTTGCCATTTTTTAATATGTGATTTACGTCATTTGATTTTCAAATATTAAACCAAACTTTCATTCTTGGATTAACTCCACATGATCAGGTTAGCTTATATTTTTAATGTATTACTGGATTCAATTTGCTCATATTTTTGACTTTGTGCATGCTAATCTATAACTGATATTGGATAGGCATAAAGGCTATCTGTATTTCTTTTATATTAATGTCTTTGGAAGATTTGACAACAGACTTAAATGAGTTTGAAAGCTTTGAAAGAAAAAGCTATCTTGTAGGATTGCTCCTGTGTGTCTCTCCCTATAAAACACCGCCCTAAAATAATGATGGTTCTAAGTATCATTTTTTATTTATGGTGAAAACTTGAAATTGCTTTGAAAATGAAAGTTAGTATTCACTAAGGTGATATTTTGAGAGATAGGAGCCATCTGCCAAACCGCCAGTGAAATATTTTACAGAGAGTACTTCATTTTTGCAGTGTGCATGAAATAACATAAAATCATCTTCTATCTAACCGTTTAGGAAGAGATTTTCTGCACACTGGTGAAATCATATGCCACAAACATGCACCCCTAAGACAATTAAGAATGTGTCTCATTTGACAGTCTTACATCAATTATCATGACCGTGTGCCCACAAACATTAAGATAGTCTTGAAATGCGTATTGCTTTTATCCGAAAATGCATTTTAAGTTACAGCCATGTTTTCTCCGCACACTAGCCCAATGTGTATGGAACATGCGAAATACAGAATTTTATTTCTAGTGTTGCTTAAA
Source organism: Galemys pyrenaicus (assembly GCA_019455555.1). Classification (NCBI taxonomy): domain Eukaryota; kingdom Metazoa; phylum Chordata; class Mammalia; order Eulipotyphla; family Talpidae; genus Galemys; species Galemys pyrenaicus. Next base: position 925,581 of record JAGFMF010011798.1, on the reverse strand, counting down.
CCATGTACCTCACCTCTTAACTAGAATGATTATTTCAACAATCTGGTATAGGGCTCTCCTCTAACAGCTACAAGCTTCTATTTGTACCTCCGTTGGGTCTCAGGAAGCCCTACCTGGGACACATTAGAAGACTGCAAGTGATACTAAATCCTCAGCAGAGTGATTTTATTCTCACTTGCATACATTGCATGTTAGGAGTGGAAGGACATGCAGAAACAGACCTTCCTCAAAAATGTTTGCTTTTCATAGGACCACTAAATTGGCCACTACTTACCCACGGGTATCCTGGCACTCTTTTTTATTTAAAAAAAAATCATTACAAACTTTGCTTGTTTTCCCACACCCACACACCCGCTGACATTCATTTTCTGGGGTGTGAAACAGGACTTCCTGGCAGTGTCTTCACATTTTACGTAACCGTTGAGGCCGCTGCTGACACTGGGGATGTCACTGAAAATCCTGAGATTTTTTGGAGGAAAAAGAAGTGCTATCCAATTATTTGCTCAAAATATAGTGCTGGCAAGTAACAGAGAGGAGGCATCGCCCGAGCTGTCAGCTCTTCAGAATCCATGGCCGGTTGGAGGCACTGTCCTTGTTAGCTGTTTTTATTAAACGATTTAAAAACGACAAATTACAGTTTCGCCCATTTAAGGGAAAAGAAGGAAATAGATACTCAGCAGAAAAAATATATATGAAAAGCTGTGATTTAAATTGGTTGACTTCACAGTCTGAATTCTGGAGACTGTTGGGGCTGGGGTGTGGGGGTAGCTTTCAGATCATTGTGGGCTGAGAGAATTACTTTGCAAGCACATCTGTTACAGCTGTGGAGAACTGCAGTTCCCTGAACAATTCAGGATGAAGAAAATAGCTCTAGCTTGAGCTGCTCTGTCACGGAGGGAGCTGGCATTTCTTTGGCCTGATTTATTCCTCAAGGCCCATTGTTAACCCTGTGTTCCTATGGTGAGTTCTAGAGATTTAACCTTGGTCAGTTAACATTTTTATGTTAGCCGAACAGGGAGGGAAAGGGAAGTCTTTTCATAAAATTGTAATTTTGAACAAACTGAGATCATTATTTTAATTTATTAAAAACGTATGATTGTGATGAAAGGCGGGTAGCTCAGGACTGTTTTATATCTTTTTCCTGTCAACGTCTGGAGAAATAGCGGTGAAGTGGGATTACAGCGGGGCCGGCGCCCCTGGGGTTCAGAGCCCCTGGGGTTCAGAGCCCCTGGGGTTCAGAGTGGACTCCGACTTCCTTACTCCTGTTTCCAGTGTTTGTGCACTGCTTCTTAATATCACTTTTTTCATATTAAACTCTCAGTCAGATGCTGAACGTGTCGGGTTTATGTGGAACTATTTTGGCACACACCACACCCTTAAGCTCGGCTTTGCCAGACCCACAGAACCTGCGATGTTGTTAGTCTTGGAGAGAAGATGAGTTCTCCACGGCAAACGCCACAGAGTGAACTTGCCAATAAGGAGATCGTCTCTCCTGACTTAAGCAACTGCACATTCCATATTATCTATTACCTAAGAAGCTTCCAGAAATGACTACAAACTTCCTCCCTACATAGTAGCCGTACAGAATTCGTCATACTTTCTATACAGGAGATTGGAGACAGAGAATTCTTGCTTTTTTTTTTCATAGTGTCCTCTGTATTTCAAAGAGAGCATATATAGCATCAAACATATATAACTTATTGAAAACATTTCATGTATATTAAAAATGTTGATAATCAAAAAATATAAAAGGCATGTAAAAATAACTAATATTTGTTGAATTATAGATCATGTCTAATTTTAAGACATTAATATGTATTAATTCATTTAATTCTTATAATGACCTCATGAGAGAGATAGATCCTCATTAGCTCCTTTTTACAAATGAGAAGAACGAAGAGTCAGCGTTCTTAATTGCTTTATTTTAGTGACCTTATATTTTCATAATTATGTTACTTTGTAATAATGAGGTTTAGTTATATTGGGTACATTTTTCTAGTGTTTGTTCTTTGTGCATATGATAAAATAGCTCAGTGTTATTTAAAAGTTGATTAAAATACCACCCCAGCACTTTTTCATCAAATGGTCTTTGTAAGATGATTTTAAAATGTATGATTTTGAGCATGTTCCTAATATTCTGGAACAATTGCAGACTAGTGTTTCTGCCCCAATATTTGTTCAACACAACCCCCAAAACAATTTGCACTTCCTACCCCTTTTCATAGAGTGCGTGGTATTAGAACATGTCCTACAACCACTTCTGTAAACCTTCTTTAAAGGCAGCCATCTCCTGTTCATTTTTCTTGCATTTTCCTCCTTCCCTCTATCTGGAAAACAGTGAAAATGGCTGAGCTGGACTCTCAGGTTGCCCTATGAGTGGAGTTAGCACGAGGCTTAGCAACACAACAGAAGTAGCCTAAGTCCCTGAGGAATTTACAGACCTGTGTTTCCTGACATGATATGTTTATGTGAGAAAGCAGCAAACCTCAGTTTAGGTTCAACACTGAATATATCTGCACTAAAAGCCAAATGGCACGGAACAGTCTTGCCACACTTTTGCCAAGTTTCTACACCAACAGAGACGGCTCCTTTGCTCTGTCAGCCTTGTCTGGCATTGGACATGTGCTTTTGAGCAGGAGCATTTTCCTGGCTTTGAAATCGTCGATATCATTTGTCATGGTCATCCCAAGCTGGTGTCCTTGTGCATCAGGGTGGTGGTCTTGGGCGTGAACCACAGACCGGTTTTTATCTGGACAGAACTGTCTGCCAGGACAGAACCCTTGCCCTCTCCTCCCCCACCACCTCCATCCGCACCTGGGCGCTCACCCATTTTAACTATGGTGTTTCCTGTTTCTCCCAAGTCGGCTGAGTCACAAGTGATGTTAACCTATCCTTGCTCTTTATCGATTACTTCAACTTACGTTGACCGGCAGTTTGATTCAGAGTTGCTGTGACAACATTCCTTTTGTCATTTCATAGCAAACCGTACTACGGATGCAATAATATTTACCTGAAAAAATAGATTGCGTGTGTTCGTAGTGAAGACAGTCACGATATTCTCAGAGGCCCACACGGGAAGAGCTGCCCAGGTGGGTTCTTTCTCTTACCGTTGAAGTTGAGGTCGTCAGCAACAAACTTAAAGAAATGACTTGTACAGTGTTTCTTCACAACATATTTACCTGTACAGGCCACTTACACAGTGATTAATACTTGGTTATCACCAGGATGTGTTTTCCTGAAAGGGACATTTCCTTAATAGGAAGATATGTATGTCTTCGATTTGTCTTACTTTGGGTTACGACATGCAAGGCAAAGTGAAGTATTTCAGTACACTTTCAGGTGTGTCATTGTGACCTACACTTTTAAGATAAAAATACCTTTTTCAACTAGCATTATCGAGGTAGTTGACTTAGTAGTTCATTTTATATCGTCAACACAGACATATTTTCAGACACAGTAAAAAACAAAAAGGCTCATATTTAGATAGCCAATAAGCAAGCAAACCATTTATATATATTCATCAGATTATTTAAATAGTCTGGTGTAATGAGGTGTGATATTCATTAGGTTGATATCACAGTAAAGTTTTTAGATAGAGAATAATTGAAAATTATACTTTTCCTATGCAAAACTGATAAAAACTGGAAGCATCAGATTGAATAATCATAATCACAACTGAGGTTTTAGGTGACATTTAAATCTCCAGAAAGCTGAAACAAAAAAGTTCTATGTATGATAATTGCATAATAATTTAAAAAGCTGTATCAGAATAGGAAAATATTCTAATATTACAAAATTATTCATTCTATTGTGGCACGTGGGGAATACAACATAAAGATCTTGTGTCTTTCTCTTGATATTACTTTAAAGGATTTATACCACCAAGTATTGCTCAGTTGGACACTCAAATATTTTATGTACTTTTTTTAACTGTAAGACAGATTTGTTCAAAAAGGATATTGTGTTTAAAAGGTTTTTGAAAACCTTGCCCAAAGAGGTTTTGTTAAGTGGACATAAGGTTTAGATCATGGTTATTGTGATTTAAATGCCTCCATACAATACCCAGACAAGGAGTTTGCCCAAGAAAGTCGATCCAGGTACTGGTGTTTCCATTCTTATTGTACTGACATTCATTCTGGCTTGAATCATTTTGATGGTTTCCATAGAAATGATGCAGAGCAACAAATCTCAGATATACACATATGACTTGTTCCAAGGGCAAAACCATACAAGTTCCATTTGAAGATAGGCTCAATTATTCCCAGGGAGACAGGGAGTATCTGCAAAATGGCTGACTTGGAATGTGGGGAGAAGGGAGTAAGCTGATACTTACCTGCTCCCTCCCTCAACTGCATGAGCTGCCCGATCCATTCCAGAAAGACCCTAAGCATTGCAAGAGTTGGGTCAGATAATTGGTGATATTTTATGACTAAGAATCTTCTGCTTGTGTGCAAATGATTCATCACTGGTGAGAATGTTTCAGGAACCCCTGGCAGTATTTTCGGCACACAGATGCTGAGTGTATCTAGCAAGCAGAAATCTAACCTTTGTTTTCTCAAGTAGGTTCTTCGACAGCTCTTTGGGTGCTGGTACAACCGGCTTTTCTCATAGACACGAGGCAAAAAGCAATATGAGACTCTTGAAGATTCAGCAAACTTAAATTGGACATGCATCGCTTTCTGCAGTACATTTGTGAAACTCCAGATTTAGAGTTTATCTGTGATATTTGGGTTTAGCATTGCCAAAATGTTCTATTATTTATGGATATTTTTGAAACCTCTGGTGGGATATTATTATTGTTGCTCTTTTCTCATTACCTAAATCCAACTTGGGTATCTTCTCTGTCCCCTATATTATCTATTATTTTTCCCTAGTCTCATCTATATATGTAAATAACTATTCAACATTTACATCTCCCTCAACAAAACTAGTTAAAGTACCTTCTTACCTCTTCCACAGCCAAACTCACCAATTTCCCAGCGTTTCCTGTCTCAGGGAAAGGTATTACAATTTGCGTGACCATGGAAGTCAGACACCAGAAAATAGACCTTAATTCTGTCTTTCCCGAGTGCTGTGTGTGGTCATTACTCTCTAATCTACCCCACTAAAGCACAGCCACCTGCTTGTTCTGTTCTAGTCCCAGAACCCATCACAACAGCCCAATTGGTCTCCCAGAGCTGAGTCTCCTTTCCAGTCTGTTCATCATGATTTATGTTTATTTAAGAAAATGTATATTCCACTACTGGGTTCAGTTACTTTTACCTCTAGAAGGAAAAAAAAAATGCAGTCACCTCACTACTGCTTAAGAAAAACCCATGATCCCTCCCACGGCCTTTCCAGCACTGTATCCTGTTGATGCACCCTCAACGAAAACTCTCCCAGCTTCTTTCTTTTTTATTTGATAATAGCTACTGTTTATTAAGAGTTTATTATTTACTAATCATTTTGTGGGGGTTTTGTATAGATAATCTCCTTTGATTCTTTCAAAATCCCTATAAAGAGTGTTCATTTTCTTTAAAAAAAAGTTATTTATGCATCCAAGAAAGAACTTGGGTAGAGGCCAGAGGTGCATGGAGTGAGAGCAGTAACCAGAGACAGAGTGGGGAGCAGAACAGGCAGATCCACTGAAATCCACTGCTGAGGGGAGCGGCAGGAGACAGGAGGTTCTGTTTTGCCATGTGGGTCCACTCCCTGGTGGGGCTCAAACTCAGGCCACAGTGGCTGTTGATAGCCTCATAGTGCTAGGACTTGACCCCTGCTCCACCAGGAAGGCCCCTCAATTATCATTCTTAACCCACGAAGCCATATTATTCCAAGTTTAAGAGTTTCAGGGGTTTTTAATTTTTTTTTTTTTGGCCAGTTTGATTTCTTAGGTTATTTACACTGTTCGTGACCTAGCTCTCCTGTTGTAATTGCCTACACATTTGCAGTTGCAAAGTCTGTTTGCTAAGGACCAGCCACCCCCTCAGCACCCCCCACCCTCGCTCCTTCCTGCACCAAGTTCTGGGTGTTGGGGACCAGGACACCAGAGGTCCTTGGTGTCTTTAGAGAAAGGAATTTCACGAAGCACCAGAATAAAGCGACCAACACAATTTGGAGGAGCCAGGCCAGAGCACCTCAGCAGGCAGCTCAGAATGACCGGTGGCCCAGTGGGAGCAGTGGGGTTTACAGACAGTTGGTTGGTTTTCTTTCTGAGCCAGAGGGTCCCTATTCAGGAGCGCACCTTGCTTCCATCACTCTCAGACTACTTGGAACTCCCCCGCCCCTTCTCCTTTCGGGTCTGGGGAAATAGGAGTTCAAAGATTCTTCCAGACCTCCAGGACCCAGGACTTACCTGATGCTTTAACAAGCGGGAAGGCAGCGGTGCTCCTGGGGAGGGAGAGCCATTTCCACCCACCGCCTGCACGCCCTGTCTCTGTCTTTCAGTTTAACCTCGGGGAAGCTTTCCCTGCATCCCAGAGATGAAAGGGACCGCGCTTCCTTTTTGTACAACTCAACTTTTTGTCTGTGGCGGTGCCTGCGGAGGTCATGGCTTCAGAATCTTAATGTTGCCTTTGGAATTTGCCGGCCAGTTTCTCTGGAGGCTACAGAAATCTCGCTGGGGCTGGGGCCATCCTGATTTAGTTCTGTCTTCATTCTGCTCTACACAAACCCTTCAGAGAATGGTCACTGAACGGACGAATGACTCACAAAGCAACACGACAGTGAAACGTGTGTAGTGTTTGACTATAAACAAAGAACTTTCATATTGCGATCTAAGAAATGTCTGAGGAATAAATGAAACGTAAAATATAGTCCAAATCAAATTTCCAATGCTATGCAAGGAAACGACTTTACAATATCGTTCCGTGTCTGAAATAAGAGGGTCGAGACCTGGATGCAGGTCTGCCGGTGAAATGGCCGCATTTTGACGTCTCAGCACCCGAAGCCCGGGACGCCCGCGGTCCGGACTGCTCGCTGAGGTGGGCTGCGGGAGCCGCGCTCTGCGACCCCCGGGACTCACGTCGTGGGCCCAGTTTTCTCAGAGGACGCTCCGAAACTTCTAAGTTTTGTTCGCTCTCAATGCGCAGTGCTGCGTGCTGTAGTTCTGGCGGTGCAAGTCTCACGTCTCCATAGTGATCAAACGTCACTGCAGGTCAGGAGCCTACCTGGCAGCTGGGACTGGGCGCGGGGTGCAGTCCAGAAGCCCTGAGGGCTGTCTCGGCACCGGGCCATCTTCTCCTTAAACGACCCTCCACGCAGGTGCCGCGACCTCATCCGGTCGCTGGAAGTCCCCGAGCATCCAGGCGCCATGTTTCTATGAACTTATTATTTTTCATAAAAGTGTGGTTCATTTACACTTGGGAGGCGAGCTGAACGTCTATAAGGTGCGAACACAAAGCGTTTTCTATGCCTGGCACCCCTGGGTAACGCACACAGCCTGAGTAAACCCTGAAAAAACCCCGAGTAGCCCGTCCAGCTTTAGTTTTCTTTTTTTAAAGATTTATTTATTTATGCACACAAGAACTGGGCTACAGGCCAGAGGTGCGGGGGGTGAGAAGAGTCACCAGAGACAAAGCGGGGAACAGAACAGGCAGATCGACTGAAACACACCGGTGTGAGGAGCAGCGGGAGGCTGGAGAGGTCTGCCGAGCCCTGTGGGCCCCCTCCCTGGCCGGGGATCGAACTCCTACTGCAGTGTGTGGGCTGCTTCGTAGAGAGGTGAGGTGCTTACCCCTTGTACCACCAGGGAGGTCCCAGCTTTAGTTTCCAAAATAAATGACGTCTTGACTTCCTTTATTCCTGAGAATGGAAGGGCTGAATGAATAACAAAGACTTGCAATGCTTGAACTACCCTTGCCCTGAAGGGAGGAATAAAGGTGGTGGCAGCGGTGGCTGGACTCAGAGGCCCTGCATGGGAGGGCTCAGGGGCTCGCAGAGGCGGTTGCTCCCTTGCGGTCTGGTCAGACCCTGTCCTCAGAGCCAAGTTCCCTTTCCCTGCAGCCTGGGCTCTTTCTCAGGTGCTGCGGAGTCGGGGTGTCTTCTTTTCCTTAGGGTGTTAGTTCCACTCTGATTTGTTTTTCTTCTTCTCCTTTACCTTGATTCCTTTTAATCTCAAGCTAAGGGGAATCAGATGGTGAAGGACAGGATGCTTTCCAGGGAATTCTGGACACTAGGGAAGAGGACACTTTTGAATAGTTTGCCCTTTGCACTCACAAGGATGTGGAACAGTAGCAAACAACAGCAGAGGTGCGACCCTGAACCCCTCATCGTAGACAGCATTGCAACAAACATTACCTCAATAAAAATAATATAACACATCTCCAGTTTCACTCACTGCTATTATAGTCCATGCGCCATTTGACCGAGAACGTGTTATCCTTTCCGGTCTACCTTGGGTTAATAAAAATATATTGCAGTTGTTTTCTTCAAACACAGTGATTTTTGGGGCTACATTATTTACTAAACTTGATAAATTATCTCTCCTTTCTACCCATACGAGTTGTATCTGTGCTTAATATAAGAGGTTTGATAGGTCCAATATGAAAAAAGTTATTTTTCCTTCAGCAAAAATACAAGTTTATAAAACATTTTTCTATCACTGTCACTATGTTTTAAGAATTATCAAAACTCTCTGAACTAGTTGTTAGGGTTAATCAATAGGAAGCAGAAAGAATAACATGTTCTCTCTTTAATCAGGTTACCATAAATATAATTTTCACAGTACAAATATAGAACTCTTATCTGTTTATTTCCATTACACTCTAAAGATTGCTAACAGATAAATAAAATCAATGCAGAAATAAAAACATATGCCAAAAGTATGTAGATGTAGATGTAGAGATGCAGATGTATGTAGATGTAGAGAAAAGTAGTAATTATATTCAAAGCATATCTTGCTAAAGCAGACCCCAATCATTATATTAAAACATGAGATAGATGTCAGAAAACCAACATCTGAAAATATAGTATTATTTTTTACACCATAACATTTTGCACTTAGTTTAATTTTACATCAGAAATATACTTATATAATCAAACTCCTCAAGCCATGTCCAAGACTCAATAACAATTCGGTTTTATTAGTTTCACCTTCTGCTCATAACTGTCAGACAACTATAATTATTTGTTGATTAATTTGAATCAATGACATACTTTAAGTAATGTCTGAATGCTTGTATACTCTGAAGAGAGTCAGTTATTCAGCTAAGAAGAGCCTTAGAGTTATAATTCTGACGTCAATTACATGTTATTTTATTCTAGTTCTTTGAACAGTGTTAATTCATGTATGATATATTTGACAAATGTCAATTAACAAGAATGTTCAACTAACCAAAAGACCCAATTTTCTGATTATTTTTGGATAAATGGGTTCTTACTAAAATTTCTATAATAATTTCTAGAAATAAAACCTTTAGTATTTAGACACTCATACCTAGTGAAAGTTAAAGATCTCTGACCTAGAATGAGCTCCATCATGTGATGAATACCATAGTTTTCTGACAGATGTGCCTTGAAATAAAAACACAGAGTTCTAGCAAGCCCAGGATTTGATATATATAGATTTTTATATCGTATTTTACCCATTGATTAGTAACGGCTAATGATTGTAAATACATATTATACTAAGCTTCATAGTTCCTCGTTATGACAGTTATCATTTTCAGGAGGATGCACCTGTCCTCTCACACACAGAATCCAGCCTTTATCCCCTTGACCACTCACAGAAATAGCCCATTGTCTCAACACCAACTTGCAACGCTCCTACTCTCTGTTGTGAACACCGATTGTATAGAACATTACTTGAACTTGAGAATTCCAGTCAATTCCCTTTGTTCTTTTAATCATCTTCCAGTTCTTTCTTCCAGTTCTTATTTGTATGATAATCCACTACCTACCTTTATGTTGTAAACTTGCCAATAATTATGGAACAGTAATTCTCTCTATACATTTCTCTGTGTTGAAATACCTTGTATGATTTTCTTTGTCTTAGACACTGTAGAACTGATGGATATAATTTTAAATTTAAATTTTCTCTTTCAGAAAATCAACTTATTTCATATTTTATGTTGGAATAGGCCCTAAAAATAACAGTGTATGATACTCTCAGAAAAGATCTGTTGTTAGGATTAGAGTTTAATAGCATTACTTACAAGTAATATTTAATATCAGTTTAACTATTATTCATCCCAGTGAAGCCTTGTTATCACTTTCAGAGACTCATATGCTCCTTCAGTGATTTTAGAAATTCAGTATTCCTACGTCATTCATTTTCCCTCTGCTGGCCTATTCATTCTCCCCATCCTTTATTTTTGAGTCGTCAGCTGTCTTCGCCATATTTGATAACTCTGTTCTCCTTGTTACCCTTTCTTCAATTTGCTTCCAAAGATGGAACATTTAGCTTTTCTTTTCCCTCCCTGGCTACTGCTTCTTGTCTCCTCTTTTCTCATTTATCCTCATCTACCTAATTTCCTGGATCCTCCCCTCTTCTTAAAACTATGCCATTTTCTTTGACTTACACATGTACTTCCTTGAAAATCTTGTATAGACTCAAATAAATAATACCATCATCATCTGTCCAGGAGATGCTGGCTTCCCAAGGTTCCTGGATTAGCTCTCGGATGCATCCCTCCTCACAGGTGGGCTCTCAAACCACTGCTCAGCCTTGAGCCACTCTTACCACAACTGATTGGCTCTGTGGAAGCACTGGTCCTTGGCTTCCACCCCTGACTTCTAGCTCTGTCTTAGCTTTTAGTGATTCCTGTCAGGTCTACTGGAGCAGTTCAACCCTGATTGGGTTTCCAACTCCATGCAAGCATGAGGCTTCATATATCCTCAGGAATATGTTGAAACTCTGAAAAGTCCCTGAAGGATACTTCATTCACCAGGTCCTCATTTATGGTGTTGGCCATTCTCTTTTCTAAGAACTGGGTTTGCCACTTCAGGCAGATGTGATTTGAACAGCTGCTACTTATTGTTTTTGACAAATGCCCTGGGGTTAAAGCTCTTCCAACTAAAGGAGATCTGAGACAAGTCAAATAATGACAATATTGCAAATGGAATGTTTCCATGGAGCTGACAGTTTTGTCAGATTGTGAAAGTTCACTGGTAACAAGGCTTTTTGGAGAGATTCAAGTCCATTCTTCAACTTCAGTGATGCACCACTGTTTTTATTCACAGTCACTGTGGTTGCAAAATAGCTTTTTTAAGGAAACCAGAGAGCTGAGACTATGGGACAGTAATAGGGCAAATTTAAGTGACACCAAGTTGACCATTCTTATAGATTCAATACTTTTTTCAATAAGTAGTCCCCAGAGGATTACAAATCCTCAATTAACTTCCACAGTTCTGAAAAATGTTGATTTTGGTGATTTTTTTCTTGAACAACAGAAGGTTGTTCTTTCCAATTTCTGGGGATTCAATGTCCAAAACTACAAAATCAAAACTGTATGACTGTACTTCTGCCAAAGGTGCTATAGGAAAATTCATTTTTGCCTCCTTCTAGTAGACTTTGGAGTTCTTTGGCTTATAACTGCATCATTCCACTCTCTGTTCGCACTGTTACATGTCTTTTTTCCCTGTGTCCCTCTTATTTTTTTAAATCCTTTCCTTTCATAAGGACAGCAGCCCTATCGTGTTAGGATACATAACCTAGTCCAGTGTGCTCACACGTTAATTAATTTAAAAAGACCATATTTCCAAATAAGGTCATATTTACAATTACTGAGAGTGAACATTTCAATATTATTTTGGAAGAGGCACAATTAAACTTACTGCCCTCTTTTCAATTTTGTCAGCATCTGCCATTGCGACCTCATTTTATTCCTAAGCAGTTTTAGCAGCATCGTGCAAGTTTTGATATGATGTATTTCCATAATCATTTAGTTCAAAATGCTATTCGATTTCAATTATGTTTTCTTCTTTAGATCATTGGTTTCTTGGAATATATTGCTTAATTTGAAAACACTTTTGGGTTTTCTGGTTATATTTCTGTGATTAAATTTCTGTTCATTCCTCTGTGATCACAAAGCATGCTTTCTATTATTTCATCATTTGAAATTGGTTGAGACCTTTTTGTGGTCTAATATATGGTCAGCTTGATAAATGCCTTCTATGCAGTTGGAAAGAATGTGGGTTCTGCAGTTGCTGGGTGCCTGTTCTATTTAGGTTATAGTTGGAAAAATTATTGCAAACTCATTTGTGCATGAATAATAGCATATCTTTAAAATGACTAAAATCTTAATGAAATAAGGGGATTCAGTCAGTATAGGAACTCTTTATCCCACCAGAGAAGCATCCTATTAGAATATTAAATAATACTATTTTTTTCTTTTGACACATTAAGAATATAGTGATCTGCAAAAGATGTCTGGAAATTAAAAATGGAAATAGGTGACTAGGCTTCCTTCCCTATCATCATCTGGCAACTAAAGGACTATCAATTGACACTAAGATTTCAATATCATCTGGATCTAGGAGACAATAATGTGATTTCCCTCAATCAAGAAAATATCGTTAAGGCCAACAGTCTTGCATGCTTGGTTCATTCCTTAATAACTACTTCTAGAAATAATACTCTAGGAATTTATCTATTCAAGAGAAAAAGTAGCCAGCTCTCAGTAATTTGAGTAGTAATTGGATTCATCTACCTTAGAAAAAGGTGCCCATCTAGACACCAAGAAGTTTCTACAAGAATATTGGATGACAAACTGGATTTATTAAAAAGACATAAGATCCAAATGGGCCTGGCTTCCAGTTAAAGACTGAGATCAAGAAAATAAAAAAAAATTAGAAAAGAAAAGAAAAACGTGAAGATTAGTGCCTTAGTTTACAGAATTTAGGATGCTGACACAAAAGCTTACCGGTTAGGCATCACTTTTATATAAACTCATTATAGATGATAGATATGATAGATATCGTTTTACTCCCACCCCTCTGTGAACACATAGCACCTTCCCTTCGTTCACACGGAAACACCCTCTCAGGAGGATGGGCATCTAGCCTCTTGCGGTTTTTAGGTTTTGTATTTCTGAAAGTTTAAGGACCCGCTGAGGACTTCCAGATGAGGACTAACAGCGTTGCTTTGTGCAGAGTAGCTCAATGGGACTTATTGGGTGATCAAAATATTAAATATTTTCAAGTGAAAGTGAATTAGTGTGTAGCCATGTGCTACAGGTTTCTGGAGATAACATTCATCTTCATAGGGTATTTGATAGGCTTTGTTTTCTCCATGAAGGAGTCTCAGTCTCAGATCAGTCCCTGCCTTCCCTGAGGCCACTATGGTAGAGTGATTTTTCAGAGTCTGTCAGAGTCGAAGTACAGGTAATTTCTATCCAACAAACCATTGCAGCATAGAGTCATTATCTTATCAGCTGTACTTAACTTCAAAAAAACATGTACATCTTTCTTCAAACCTGTTTTTTTTTTTATGATCTATTTGTCTTTCCATTTATCCAATAAATAGTTGTTGAGTCTATTCTCCAGAATTTTTTGGGCATACCCGGGGAAGACATTAGAATGAAAAAAGAAGTACAATAAAATCTCTGTTACTTGCTTTGGAAAAGAGCATTGTTTTATGGTGACCAAACATTTTGCTTTGGAGAGATATAAAGAACGAGGTTAAAGATGGAGCCTGAACATTCACTTCTGCTCCATCCATGTTTTAAACATACAGCAGGGTATCTCATTCATTAGGCTATGGTTGATAAGCATGGTTGACTGCAATTTATTTAGAGAAAACTGGTAACAGTTTTGCTTATTAAGGATGGCTTAATGTATGTAGAGGAAAGGTATATAAGATCATATCGGTTAGCGTTCTGGGGGATAAACACCTGTGAATAAAACAAAAAACTGAAGAAGAAAAATCATTCCTCCAGTAAAGAGTAGGGAGTTCATGGAACGCTGAGGCATGTTGAACAACTGGACACTGAGAGTGGGGCAGGTCAGTGTAGCTGCCTCCCTTCCACATTCATGCCTTGCCTAAATCAAGTGCAAGGACAACCAGGTTGTGAAGGTGCAGGGTGGAAAAAAGGCAGCACATTCAGATTTGTATATTGACCCACACTACTGGGTTTTGACACACATTAATTAAATAACTCATCTTCTGATTTACTTTCATCTTTTTTAACTGTTTTTAACTACCTACTAGACATGGTAAATTCGATCTGCAGCTCTGCTGTGTGGCATTTGTGCTGGGTAGTGCATTGACCCTGATTCTGCGGCAGGAAGAAGCCACGGACATACAGCGTGGATGCTTGCGATAGATCAGTCATCAGCTCACTGAAAGTTCTAGAAAAGAAGACACAAAGAGAAGGAACTTCCACTCGGAAGTGATAAGAAGGCATAATCATGCCAAATCGTCTGGGGGACAATTCTGGTGTCAGCTGCTTGCGCGATCCCTCTATTTTCTTGATACAGATCTTCATCAAGTCAAACTTAAAACGGAAAGAAATGCCTGCAAAAACAATGCTAATAATGTGAGAAAAACACCAAGCAGGAGTCACGTCAGTTCACGAGGTAGAGTAAAAAGAACACGGGTTTATTTTCACTGCCGCATCACACTCACTGGGATGCGTGAAAAGCTATTGAGGACATTGCAGGCAAAAGAGAGAAAATTCTAATCCCGTTACTTCTCATCAGCCTGTGAGACACCACTCACACACTTAGTCAAAGAAAACGTTTTAACTGCCGCGTGCAGGATAATCTGATTTTGTTCAAGAGCAGCGAGGACAGGACCGGAGCTGACCTGCTGTTCCCAGCTCCTCTTGTCAGGCCCCTTAAGCTGAGAACTGCTGAAGAAAGCAAACATCTTATGAAGGGCAAAGTCCACTGGTGTTTATAGTTTTGCCTGAGGTTAAAAAGGGGAGGGAAACCCTCTCTAAACTTCCTAACCATATGTGGTAGTCATCTTGCTCAAAGGGAAAAATCTTCCCCTGGCGATTCCCTATAAAAATGCCATTTTCTCCAGCAGCTCTTTGATTATTCTGTGTACAAATCCATCAGCCAGTTTCCTGGAAGCAGCTTCAGATTTGACTGTTAATACAAATAGCAATTATAAAGAAAATTGATCCTGTAAAAGCAGCAGTTAGATATTTATTCCAACAAAGACTTCCCTCACAAATAACACCAGGGCCTTTCCAGACTCACGTGCCACAGGAAAGGCAAAGTACAATGATGGACTTGGCCAAGTGATTGAAGCTCCTTGAGTCTGGAATGCAGGACGGACATTCTAAAGAGTTATGAGAATAATTTAAGAGATAGAGGGTTCAGTTTTGGGGGGTTAGTCAGTAGGGATACTTTTTTGCTTTCCACAGTATTATCATTGTAAATTTCAAAGCAGATGATGCCAAGGCTTGAGTTCTTGCTTTTGGCATTATGGCTGCCTCGCTTATGTTTGTGATTACACTTAAATGAAAGAAACACGAATTTTAGGTCTTGTGCAAAGGGAAGCATTACATTTAGAGGCACAAAGTGATATACAAAGTAACACACAAAGCAGAACTCTCTTTGACGAAATACTGTTGAGCGGAAGTGCCGTCAGAGAGCTGTTTCTGGTTCATCCTCGTCCTCCTGTCCTCCTCCACCTGTTCTTCCTCTTCCTGGTCCTCTCCTCTCCCTCTTTCTCCCCCTCCTCTTATGATCACTTTCTACTGAGAGGTATTTCACCTCTATTAATAAAAATATCATAATTCCTTTCAAGTATTATCAGACATTTGAATTCAATAATTAAACTGATAATCGAGATACTTTATCACTTATGGTGCTTAGGTTAAGACAATATCTTGAAAGAATGAGCAAAATTTGTTCTTTCCTGATTTCAATGTTTACAGCTGTTTGGTTTTATACTCCAGTGAGGACACCAAGGGAATCATTTCATACCCCTCTGGGTCCTTCTGGACTGGAAAACAATTAAAGAAGCATCAGAAAGATTGATAAAGAAAAAAAATCAGAAAGAAGTTTGAGCAATTACAGTTCTAGCCCCTGGAACAGGGACCCAGGAAGACTGGGGATCGGCAGGTGGTTCAGATACTGCGTGGGCAGCTGAGCTAAGACAGACCCCGTGGGAAAGGCCAGAAGGGAGCACCTTGGACAAAGGTGTGCTGATGAAAGTGCTGCCTTCTCCACTGAAGAGAAGTGAGGGGGTCAGGTCTCCCTGTGAGAGGCTCTTGCAGTGCTTCAAATGTAGCGTCATTTCCAGCAGCACTCTTTGCTCAACCCTTCCCATGACATTAATCTTCTGCAAAAAAAGACATTGGGGGGTGGCAGGTCTTTTTCTACCCATGCTACAGTGTTTCTATACCTAAATTTCCATCTTTTATCTCCTAATCAGCTCATTGTTGAGAAAAAGCTTTTTGATTGTTTCTAATTTCCTCCATATTCCCAACATGTCAGTTTTAATCACTGAATAAAGAGATCTATTGCAACAAGTTCACTGGTTCTTTGGGCAAGGTTTTCTAACCCTATAATTTCATCTTAGGTGGGGATTCCCCTCACTTCCAGAAACACTTCAATAGCATAATTAAAATATAAATCTTCTTTTTCTTCTGCCCACGTTTGAACTCTATGCTGTCCAAGACGGAAGATACTACACAAAATAAATAATTTTGAGACACTCATTTGATTGTCTGCTATAGAATACAAATTTGCTTTCAACAGCGATATAAAACAGAGGTGGCTAGAACAGACATAAGATGTAAAAGGACGTCGATTTCCCAGCCACCTGAGAGAACAGATGCAGAGGCAGTATCTCTCTGTGAGCGTCAATGCTCAGGGGGCACGAGGGAGTAGATTTCTCTACCCCCTGGTGCTTTTGTGAGAACAAATCTCTGCATACACTCTGTGGAGATCTGGCGAGTTAGTAACCCATGAAAGCCCATTGGGGGAAATGGAAGAACAGAATAACGATGGAGGAAGTAAGCATACCTGGGTAATGGTTGCAGTCATGGCTCAAAAGGATAAGCACTTTCCAATCAAACATGGTGTGTATTTTATGAAGGACTGTCCTACCCCTTGTGTGTGCACCAATGGCAAAATTGGAGCTGTCTTGGGGAATTACTGGGAAAAAATGTTGTGTCATGATGAATACTGAATTCGTGATGCAGTGGGTAGGTGATGCTTTCTTCCTCTCTTCTGTGGCTGGTGTGTGGCTCTCTGGAGCTTGTGCTTCTCAAAGTGAAGGGCAAAAAGTGAGAGTGGAGACCCACATTTTGAGCGCCATTGGCACTCATGCTGGTCTTGCTAATAGTCCGCTGGCTCAGATAAGCTCAATGAAGCAGCAGTTGAGACCTTCAGCTGAAGAGCAGCCTCAGTTTTGGCAGCAAACAATACAATACAACCCTGACCTCTTGCAAAATACTTATATTTCTTTCCCAAGTCACCAGAAAAATCTTCCATCATGGAAACCCTCATGACAATTATAAAGACGAGCATGCATGAAGGTAAAGCACCTGCTTTCTTTGGACATCAGAGCTACAATGATTGTGCAACTATTATTCATTGCCAGGATAGTGAACATGCTGTTTCATACAATTGAAGCCCTACACACCTTCCTCTATCTTTTTCTGACATTATCATCATGCCAATAAGCATTATTTAAATGCTTCATTTTGCAAGGATGTATTTTCCTATAAGTGCAGTTACTGAATGAATGAAGTAAGTGAATGAAGAAAAAAAAGAACTGAATGAAATGAATTAGACTAACAACTCAAGGCTTCATATATGTTGGAAGCAATGTTCAGGAGACTCAAAAGCCATGCAAACACATCGAAATTTAAATGACTCTTATGCATGTGATGTACTCCAAAAAGTAACACACATACACGGATACCCCGAGCAAACATCGATTCCCATGCAGGTAAGCACAAACATTGCACATTGACAAACGTGATAGAACTACTGAGAAGTGCAGCTGAAAGCAAACTATTGGTAATATTGCCTGGGTTCCCATTCTGTGCAAACTCAGAAAATGCTATTTGATCCTTTGAATGTGCCCTCATCAGCTGGCTTTTAAGTCATTAGAAGTATTCCTGTTTCTCTCTGCTTTTCTTCTCCCCAGCTGCCAGATGCCAGCTCGTCCTGGCCGCCACATTGTCAACATCTCTGCTTAAATTCTAGCAGCGCCCAGGGCTCCATTACCCATTGCTTTCTGCCCCATTTGATCCAGGCGCTCTTGCCACTTTGATGCCTTCACAGCACAAACAAGGTGCACTAATCAAAGCCTCGCGTGTTATTTTGCAAGCGGCCGCAGGCCGATCTCAGGTCTCGGCTCTGGCACAGACATTACCACTTCATTTCTTCGCCTTTGATCACCTCCGCCTGACACTTTGATCGTACTTTGCACTGGGCTGACTCATCAAAGTGTCCACACTTGCGTTTCTGACAGGCAGTGACAAAGATGCTGGCCAAGGAGGGGCGGCTGCCTTTCCTGCTTGTATTGGCTTTCCGTAGCAATTACTTTCCTTCTTAATTCTGGCTCTCGAATCCATGTCCAGGGAAAGTTATCAGTGTTGTATTTTCAAGGGGATGTTTATCTTTAGCTGAGGCTGGCCAAGAGCACTGCAGTCTGCAGAGCAGAGCCCAGATGGCATCAGAGTGCACGCGCCATGGGCGTGTAATCCGGGATTCTTAAATGCCAGTCACCAATGGGTAGCGCGTCAAGAGACTGTGCTGATGTGAACTTGGACCTTGTAGGCTCCGTCAGGGAAAGACTTTTGTCTCACTGTGATATAGTTAGCAAGACCTCTGCATACGTGTTAAACACTGACGCTCCAAGCCAGCGTGAAAAACTTGCTTCTGCTTAGAAGACGAGCAGATTGGCTCACTCCAGCGTTCTTGCCTACATGTTTTTTTATTTCGTGGCTGGAAAACCTTGATGCATTTTCATTTCCCTGCACAGCCTTCTCTTGGACTGTCTCTAATTGTGCGGGTGCAGCGGTGGTCCACTCGGGGAAGAGCCAACCGCGGGCTGGAGGGGGCCTCCCCGTTTCCCCAGCTCCTAGATTCCCGGGTCCAGCCTCCCAGGCCTCAGGGAACTGCGAAGGGAATTTATTCCACCAGACAGGTGTCTAGGACACCGAGGAGGCCAGCACATGACCCGCAGGTGCTTGTAAAGGGCCGCACAGGCTGTCTTCTAGAGAGAAGACCCTCCCCCCCACACCGCCCCAGCAGCACATGCGATGAACATGTGGGTAGAATTTGTTTTAGAATTGCGACCCTAGGAAAACTGAATGGACATATCTGTTTAATGACACCTGTGAAAGTAAAAGGCGTTGCCCCCATACAGCTAGGTAACAAGGATTGGAGACAGAATTTGCTTCTGCGTGGTAGACAGAAATATGACAGTTGTGACGTTCTAGAGATAATTTAAATTAACTTTAGCCTTGCCATCTGGAAAACTCTGTTTAATCATTCAAGGTGTCACTTGCTTCTTCTTTATAACAATAAATGTGCCTGACTTTGATTACAAGAGAAATGGTGTGGGTTTTTTTAATTACTGAAGAATGCAAATGAGATCATGGAAACTTCCTGCCTCACCACCTATCGCCTATGTGCGCTGTGATTTAAATCTTTTTTTCACGGAACACATATATTTATTTCTGTTCTTTGTACAGGTTACAGATCCCTTTTCTCTAATATCTAATGTCTGTAGAACTTAGAATACTGCTTGGTGTGTCTTCAGCTTCATTCCAGCCTATGGTGAGCCACGAGAATTTTAACTTGCATCTGTCACATTAAACTCCATTTCCCTTTTTGGTTTTGACCTAATTTGTATTTTTCCATCACAATCCCCGAGACCATATTGCCAGTACCTAGGTCCACTCTCTCTTAACCTCAGAAATCTCACTTCTCTTATTAAAAGTCTGCTCGCTTTTATAAACATTTTGCTTTGTCATCCACTAGGCAAATGTGCAATATCTGTCTTTGTCATTGTGATTTAACTTCTTACAGACGATCCCTTTGAGCGCCTCCCTTTGCCATACGTGAGCATCTTGTCTTTCTGCAAGGCTGGCTGGCTGGGGTCCCCAGGGTGGGGCGGCAGCTTTGAGCCAGTCTCCTCTCAGTGGGCGCTCATTGGGCACGCAGGTTGTTGAACATCACTGTTCTAAATGATTCTGCAATCAACAGCTGAAAGCATTTAAGTTTTTGAGTGAGTGGTTTCTAGTTGGGATGGTCCAGAGGGAAATTGCTGGGTACAGGAGAATAGAGTCTCTGGGCTATGTTAATTTGCATTTCTCTAAATAGCAGTGAATTTAACAATATGTTGTAGGACTTTTCCATTTCTTTTTTGTCCCAGTTTATACATATTTTTTTCTAACAGTATATTTCTTCCTTCTTAAGTGAATATCTTAAAAGGAACATTCTTTACTCACATTTAATGAAACGTATTTGAAGTTTTTATTTTTACCATTTCCATTTTTTTCTCCTTTGCTGTAAGGATCAGAATATGGATCAATCTTTCTAGGGTTTTGAAAATGATAGAAGCTATTTAAAAGTATATCGGTAATCTGAATATTCAAAAAAGTGATGTTAACTCTGTTTTATTAATTTCAAATCAGGATGGGACAACACATTTGTCATTTCCACGTGCTCGTGGTACATGTGAGTGTGCTGGGAGCATCTGCCATTGGTGGCACTGCGTTCCACTCCTGCTTGTTGTGTGACTGTCTTTATTATTAGATCTTGGGATTTCCGTTCATATTAACTCAAGCAATGGCGGTTGTTGACATTTCCACCCATATTTCTAGCAAGATGATTCATTTTTCTAACTTACCTCGAATTTCAGTCACTTTCATATGTTTTCTTGTACATTCTTACATCCTGAATTTTAGTCTTTTCTCAAGTGAATTAAAAAACACTCAAGCAAGGCATACTTTTAGAAATCACTTGAATTCTTTTTCCATGAAGCTTGAATATCGAAGAAACTTTATTTCATCACAAATATTTGGGAATGACAACTTGGCAGTTCATCATATTCTTAAGTCCTGGCGTTTCCCCCAAGCATTCTTTGTAGACATTGCTTCGGAGAGTTCTCGCTTATCTGTGAAGGGACTTGATGTTATTCAGTTTATTCACACTGATGTTTATTCAGTTCTTTCTGAAATGCGATTTGCTTCTCCCTTAACTTAGTTTCACTGCTTATAATTGAAATTTTTGAGGGGGATCAGGCAGAATTTTACTTGTTCTCTAGATGATTGTGTTCCTGTAGGTGATTGTGACTTTTTCCATTTGCACCCGGAATCTCCTTTTCAGCCCAGATGTGCTCTCTATCACCCCACCCCTGTTGGAGCTCAGACTGACCGCAGTGGGCCCTCGGCTGCCAGGCCTGTCCTGACGGGTGCTCCGTGCACATCAAGGAAGTGGATGCTATTTTTTTGTTGATAGCCACATCCATCATGTATTTATTTTTAAATTTTATATATATTTTGTACAGTGCATATTTCTCGTTCCCTTGAAATTCCCGTCACCTATTCGCCCGAGTCCCCTCATATGCTCTTCCCACCCATTTTGTTCCTTGTTTCTCCTCCTCCCCTGGGGGGTGTCTCAGATTTATAGTTGTCTGTTGATTTTCATTTTTTTAATTTATTATAATTGTTTTTCCCTTAGTCCCTGCATATTCTTTATATAAATGAACAGCTGACATTTTGGGGTAGACTCAATATTAAGACCAAAACATCAACTGAATTTTTTTTACATATATTAAGGGAATGATAGACTTAGCAGCTTACCAATAAAGTGATTCACTTCACACACACACACACATATACTCCCTCAGGTCTACACGTCAGCACTGACCACTTGCCTGCCTCCCTCATCCCCACAATGGCTCTTGTGCTTTCAGATACTGTTACAATCCATACTTTTTTAATTGTAACGAGAAACATTGAAACATTAGAATTTATTTTGCTCTTGATTAAAGCTGCATCCATTCGGTATCTTGTTTTCATAACATGAATGAAGAATAGTGAAGAAGAAAATGACGTTTATGGAATTTAAAGGTCAAGTCTGTTCTAACATGGTGCTCCAGATGCAGAGACCCTGCGTCTCTCCACACATCTGTATTGCCACCGCAGGAAAGCACCGGGCGGATTCTTGGGAGAGATTCTAACACATCTGGTCTGAGTCTTGAAATTTAGCTGGTTTTATTTAGAGGATTTTTGTTTTAGTAATTGTAAGGTATCACAATTGAATTAAATACCTCTCAGGTACATTTGGAAAACAATGTAAGATTGACAATTAGCATAACCTTTTCTTCCATAATTTACATATGATTTTGCATAGAACTTAAGCAAAAATTTTGAATGAATGTCATCCATATGAACTATTTCAAAGAAAATAGTTGGTTTAGATATTTGGAGGCCTTCTAAATGTTGATAACTAACCCTAAAATAACCCTCTAACTGAAAAGTGTGAAAGAAATTATTCTGGTCATTGCTATAACTGATATTTGGGGATAATATGATTTCAATGGACTCATCTAAAATTTCTTGTGTTGTTCTCACATAAACTCATTAATTTATTAATAAATTGAGCAACATTGTTTTAATGAAGTATATTGACATTTTAATATTTAGATTATTAAATTATTTTTTTAATAATTCCTGGGTTAGGGTTTTATTTGCACTACAGCAGTTCCTAGATTTCAACCTTACACAGACACACACACACACGCACACAGTTTAGCTACTAGAACACGTTTGCCTGGCTTTCAGACAGGCTGAGTAGAAAAAACAAAGAAATTGCAATTCTCTCCGATTCTGTATTTCTTGCATTTATGATATTAACACGATGTGAATACCTGTGCTTTCCTTTTCAACAGTGCGTAAATCTCAACCCCTGTGGATCCTGTAAAGAATAGAGAATGATCTCTTCTGAAGTAATGAGTTCACACACAAAAAAATCAGAAGTAGTTTCCAAGATACTTTGTGACATCTATTACATGGTGAAGGATGCCTTCAATAAGCTCACAGGCTTGGGCCCCTTCATTTTTCAGGGATGGTGCAGATCACTCATTTCAAAACAGCAATTAGGAAGTCAATGCTTTTTTTTTTTTTTTTTGCTACAAAATGTCCTTTTTTAGAGATTGACAACAAATACATTTTGAATATAGAAGAGGGAAATATTTTTAAAACTTCATAAATATAAAAACTCATTTAAAGTTTAAAACTTGTAGAAGTTTTTATTCTGAAATGTAGATGCTAAATATAGATGCATATGGTTTAAAGAATAATACAAAATTTATATGCTCCCGCACTTTATTAGACAGAGAGAAAATATTGCTGTCGTTTTGAAGCTCCAAGTGTGCCCTGAGATGCAAGCCTCTCTCTTCACCCCATAAATATGTGTTACTTAGTTTTTCCTGGTTTTGATGCCTGTGAATGGACTTCACTGAAGGAAATCATCTGCGACTTCAGCCTTTCAATGTCCAGGCTGTGCTGTTCACCCAAGTGGATAGACCCACCAGAATCTCCCACAGTCAGGACAGAACACCCCACTGTGAGCATGTCCCCAGCGTCAGAAGTCAAACGAGTCTATGCTTGGGACCAGAAGAAGCTCTGACCATCGTTCCTGCGTGTCTCCTACAGAATCGCTGTCCGGTTTTGTGCCCTTGAGTGGTAATAAACAATTTATCTTCTAAAATTCTTGTGCCACTCTATACTGTCAAGTCTCCACATTCACAATCCAAGATCGCACCTGACTGCCAGCGTCTGTCGGCCGGACTGACTGGGCTGACTCACCATCGGGGGCTTCCCACCGGCCCCTCATGGCGGGTGAGCGGGGAGACACTTCACTGGCCACTCCTGCACTTCCTGGGCGACGTGACTATTTACGTGCTTTTTGCTGATTTTCCTTCCAGTTATTTTATGATTGAATAGAGTATTTGTGCTCTCTATATTAATGTCTTTTGTGAATTATCTCCTGCATATATCTCCAGGTTGTGACACGAAGCAGTTTCACTCACTCTGTGGGCAATTTTTGTGAACAACCATTTCTAAGTTTAGTGCCACTGCATGGGTGTTTTTTTAACAACGAGAAGATAATCACTGGACACACTGCCGAGGGGAGCAGCGGGAGACAGGAGCGGTCAGCTCCTTGGCCGGGATCAAACTCACGCTGCCGTGTGTATCTCTAATTATTGACCTTTATTAAAGAAAAGAGGGAATTTTTGTGTTTCTAATGAACATCTCCATTGTCATTTTCCATCTTCTTTAGTCACTTCCTTTCTTGTTAATTTTTCTTTAAGTGTTTCTAACTTCTTATCTTCTCTTCTTTACTATGTAGGTTTCAGCCTACATATTACACCTAAATAATGCTTTAACTGTACCTCACAAGTTTTTATGTATTATATCTTTTTGTTGTAGATTACTTCTCAAAATTTTGTACTATAATTTTGGCTCATGTTTTTGAAGTATATTTTGAAATTTCTGAATGGACTTTTTCTCATCATTATTATTTATTTTTGACTAGGTTGCCCTCACATCAGAGTTTGTGGTCTGGATGAATCTAGATTTAAGAAATCAAGTATAGCATTTTGGGTCAGCACCTCAGCAATCATTGTTTGGTGCCAATTCTGGACAAATACCATTCTTCATGTGTCAGTCAGTATCTTATATATGTTTAGTTGTGTAGAATAACATTTGGTTCTCTTGTAGATTTCACTTAGAGTTTCAGTTGTTGAGGTTCTGATGTCTGGTTTTATAGATCTAACTGTCACATTAAAATTTTTAGTATTATATATTAAACCATTTATTTTTCTTACATAATTTTACTTTAAAATCTTGTATGTTTAACTTAATTTTCTTGATATTTTTCTGGTCCCTATGTATTTTTTATTCTTGATTTTTCTACATTTCTGGCCCTTTTGCTTCTGATTACATTCTCTAGTGTTTAATTCTATACTTCTAATCACCCTTGCTTTGAAACTGGGCATTTGGTCCACTATTTTTATACAGCATATTGATCTATTTTGATTTTTACTACTAACTTTTGAGATTTGTGTGTTATACTTTTCCCCACTTCTTCTTGTTCTCCCTGCAAATTGTTTGAGATTCTGCATTTTTTTCTCTTCCTCATTTTTTCTTACACACTTTTTTGTTATTATATAATGGGGTATATCCGGTAGTCTACTTTTAGCTACTTTAACAAGCACATTTAACAACGTCCAAGTGAGTCAATTATGTTTTGCTTTCTCCTGATTAATACTGCAGTACATTAATTCTCATCACTCACACTCACATTCATGTCTTAGTGTTGTCCAATACTTTTGTTTTGCTTATTTTCATTCCACAAAGCAGACATTACTATTGTTGTTTTGGACAGACTGGAAATTTCCCAAGTGTTTATCTTTAGCTCATCTCTTAGCTTGTCATGTTTCTTTCTGCCTGAAGGAAATCCTCTGGAAATGTGATCAGAGTTGACCTAGGGTTGCGAAGACCCTCTATGGTTTCCCTTTTGTCTGACATTACTTTCATTTCACTCTCAATCAAAGTTTGACTATTGTGATTGCAAGTTGACAACTTTTTTTTTCAGAAAAAAATTAAGATAACAGTCCATTTTCTATTTTCAGTTGTTATTTGTGAGAAAAATTTGCTTTCAGTCCCCATGTAGCAGGGAAGTCCAATGGATGTGCACAGCCAGGGCTGCATGAGGTGGGGAGGAAACCATTGCAGTTCTGCAGATTTTTGGAGGAGGGAGGCTCAGTGTGAGGGAGAAGACCTGGGAGCAGAAAATTAATGGGCAACCTGTCTGGGGAAGGGTGAATTATCTCGAAGCTTTTCAGTTCCTCCCAATAAGGAGACCCCAATATGAAAGAGCTTGGAACCAATTACCCTTTGACAATCACCACAAAGATACATATCTGCATCTGTAACAGTTCAAAGCTGAATACTTTAGGAAACATTACTGCACTATGTGGTTCTTACCCCTAGGGAGTAAAAGTCAAATAAATTTTTGAGAAATCATGTTGATATTACTCTTGTCCATACTTTCCATTCTATATCTGTACAGAGAGTCAACATTGCTATGAGTTTATAGACTCATGATTTTGGAAGACTAAGCACAATCTCACATCAAGTCACATGACATTATTTTTGTATGTGTCTTATTCTTTTCCATCAGGGTTCTTTCTATGGTAACTGCCCATGCTTGTCCCCACCGATGGAGACACAAATCCCATCCTCCCCAAAACATCTGCTGAAACAGATTTATCTGTAGAAAGGGTTTCCAGATCTGAATTGCACTGTTCAAACCATTGTCAGTATTCAACTAATAGCTAGTTCCATTTCTGGGACTATATTTAAGTATTCATTCTTGATTCAAGTTG
Source organism: Galemys pyrenaicus (assembly GCA_019455555.1). NCBI lineage: Eukaryota > Metazoa > Chordata > Mammalia > Eulipotyphla > Talpidae > Galemys > Galemys pyrenaicus. Next base: position 899,282 of record JAGFMF010011798.1, on the reverse strand, counting down.
TCTTGTTCCAAACACAGAAGAAGTGAATTTTTAGATGTCCTTGCTAATTTTCAAGTCAAACTATGATAGCTTGCTGCCCAGTCCTTCTAGAATTGACCCCTTGTTCCTTAGTATCGTAAGCCTGAACATCACTTGGCAACTATGAAGCTCATGTGCTTTTGTCCCCTCATATGTCCTTCACATTCAAGCTGACCATGAACTGTCTGGGAGCAAGTCACCATATCTTATTTTTGCTTATTGCTTACATATTTATTCTGCTGTCTCTATAAAGTGTTTGATCAAAAGCATGTGAACGAGTGAATTAACGTTATGATGATATAAGATGATTGTAACTGAGATGAGAAATAAAGACTGAAGTCTCACATTCATGTTTCAGGGCCTGTCAACTAATTTTATCGATATGTTCATTTTTATCATGCTGCTCAGTGAGCAGAGCAATAAGGCTCAGGTAGTGAACATCGCTATAAAAAAAGAGGTCACGGGTTAGTTTTATTTAGGGGAAACGTAATGAGTTATCTGAAAAGTCACAAATTATTAAAGGTATAGTGACTTTCACTGAATTGTGTATTTTCTTTTAATGACATAAAGTCTTTGTAGAATGGCTCATTCATGGAAATAACTTTTTGTTTTTCTTTTCTCTTTCATGTGAAATTAATTCATAAAAACCTTGCAAATAGCTCCCATTTGCTGTGCTCTGAAGTCTACAATTTGAGCAGGAAATGATGTTAATTGTTCACCAATGTGCAGCTACTCTACATGGAGAGAAAATGAAACTAAATTGAGTTATCAGTACATTGGAATCATCTAGTAAAGTGTAGGTGGTTATGGGCAGGACCAAGAGAAATTATATGAATTGATTTTCAAACTGTTGTGCACAATTTTACTGTCCTCATGTTACATGAAATGTGTGCACCGTTCACCAGCCGTCCAGTTCCACGGGAAGGTTCCTCTCATGGCAGATGGCAGAAGCACATAAAGAGTGAGCAGAAATGGGCAAAAAATCCCTGAGTTATGTAAACACCCCATATTCTGCAGGCTGGGCTAAGGCTGTCATTTGGCCATGCTTGTATGCATGAATGAGAATGTACATCCAGGCTCCAGTGAGAAGGTATAATCCTTACTAAAGGAAGGAAGCAAGGGCTGTTCAGAAGCAGGACATCTACCACAGAGACCATGCAGCCCCTGTCCCTCCTCCTCCCTCTTGCCTCTGACTTCTTGCTGAGGAGACAATAGAGGTTGAACGGTTTACTTTGTTTCTTGAAACTAAGGAATTCAGCTCACAGTGGCCCCTAAAAGGGGTGTCACCTTTCCTCCAAAACAAGTTGTGGGTGCCTTCTTATCAAATTGAAGGACATATTAAATATGGGAAGCAGTCAATTGGCAAGAAAATATAAAAAATATGCATGTAAATGGAATCACTGAAGCAACTACTATTTTGTCACTAACACAATTTCATGAAAAGAATTTTAAGTAATGTTTTAACTAGGTGCTCATTCATCAACTAAAAAATGGCTAAGTCCCTACTTTTAAGTCATAGAATTGTCACTTGAGTTATAATGGCTAAATCGAATTGATCTTTGCTTTTACTAGGAACAATATAGAAATTTTAACACTAGTAAAGAAACATTTTTGCAATTTAGGTAAAAGATGATTGGTTGAAAGGTATGAAGGTAATAAATGAAGGTGAGAAAACATGGTGATGTTAGGAGTGAGGAACGAATACGTGTGTGTGGTGAGTTGAAATCAGCCTCTAGGCTGATGCCGTCTCCTCTCTTAAGCATTTGTGGACCTGAATGAACAATGTGAAGAAATGATTAATCACAAAGAGGACATTTCCGGAGGGAGAAATTTAAGGTTTCACTTCTGAGGATGTGTAGTTACAGGTGATTCTGAGAAATCTCCACCTCACCACAGAGTGGCTAGTTCTACCACTGATGCTGAGCTTGGAGGAGAGTCTGGAGGTGGCTATGCCCTGAAGTGAACTGTCAGTATAATGAGGACCTGCAAAGTTGAGGGGGTCAATTCGAGGATGGGTGTGCAGAGTGCAGACAAAAGGACTGGAGGTAGTTCAGTTCTGTGGGTATTTACATGCCAGTTATTGCAAAGAGGGTCTAAAAAAGGTAAACAAGAAGGCAAAACACAATCACCATGTGCCGTTCTACCTCAAGGCCAAGGAAGAACAGACTTCAAGCATTAAGATGTGGTCGGTCTTTTATGATGCTATTGAAATGATTAAATTGAGGGCTGAAATTGATTAGATGAATTTAGCAACACCAGATAAAATCCAGCAAGGGCAGTGTTCACGAGGTGATGAGAGTTGTTTCTGACAGTTTTACTTTGCAGCCAGCATTAGAAGTTTGAAGCACTGAGCCAGTCATTTATTTATTTATTTATTTATTCATTCATTCATTCATTCATTCATTCATTCATTCATTCATTCATTCATTCATTCATTTATTTATTTATTTATTTGATCCAGTAAACTTTTAAATTGAATTGATATGGAAAGTCATTCCTGGGAAATCTGCCCTGATAAGAAGGGAGTTGTAAATTGTAACTTGTATTTTCTCATCATGAAAGCCCTTGATATAAATAAAAGCTTCATTGATCAGATATAAAATTACAACATTAAATGTCAGTTTCACTAAAAAAATACTTTTGGACGGTCCTCCTGGAAGGCAGTAAAATCACCTTTACAGGCATGCAAATCGCTAGAGTAATACCTTACCGCGATATTGTATCCCATATTTCACGATTCAAATATATCCATGACATTATTTCTGGGTTTAAAATGTTTTTGGGTGACAGAAGAGCAATGAAAAATTTAGTGGAATCTGGAATGTATAAAATGGTATTGCTGAAATAGGTTTCTGTTCAAATCTAATTGTCAATTTTCTTTCTCTTTCAGCAGAAAGTAATGGGGATATTGATTAAGAGTCCCCAATGTATCGCCCGCCTTCCTTTGCTCTAACCTTCAAAGACCCAAAGCTGCAGGTCAAATAGCACAGGCACATCCCCGGGTAGCAAACCTGTAAGCTCTCCATCGACAGACATGCATTTTCCCCAGCCTTTGAGGGAAGATGATTGCATTATTCAATCCACCGATGCCATTTACCTGAGGCTGCCCCTTCAGCTGCCCTCCCGCCACCCTCGCTGCGGCGGCATCCTAAGTTATCACGTTCTTAGGGCCGGTCTCCGTGCGTCTGCTCAAACTCTGGTGCTGGATTCACATGGAAGCCTTCGAAATAAGCGATGAGCTTGATGGGAAATTGCAATATAATTGTCAATGAGAAAAAAATGTCACAACTATGTTTAAAAATGTGCTTTGATCTCTAAACCAGCAACCAGCTTCCAATCACATATACATTTTTCTAACAAACAGGAGCACACTGTGGTCAGCAATTTAAATAATTCAGTCTGGCATTAATACTTGTTATTTTGGCTTAATGTGAAGTTTATGCTATCAGTTCAATAATCCCTTTGGCTGGATTAATGAGATTTGATTTGTTTGTGTATTTACAGTGTTGTGTGTTTATGTTTCTATCATTTTATTTGTATACAAGTAATGTGCACATATGTAAAAATTTCAAATTGGAAATTGGACAGAAAAATATAAAATAAAAAATAGAAGTATCTTCAACAAAAAAAAACCTTTCAAAATATGCAACTGTTTTCTAGTTATCATAAACACATTGTTTTTAGCAATTGGAAAAATGTTATTTTGGGATATCAGACTTAATACTTCCTCAGTGATCACTATGGTAATATGACTGCTAATTTTCATAGAGCTAAAATGTAATTCTGAGAGTGCAAGTGTATAATAGGAAACAGTCAGAAGTGAATTTACTCCAGGGAAGTCTGTGTATCTGTAAGTGTATGTGTGCAGGTGTGTACACGCTTTTAATTTTCATATATGTAAATTATTTTCTAGAGTAGTGTTAACCAAAAGAATTCTGTGATGATGAAAATGTTCCTTAACTCTGCTATTTACTTTTTATAATTTACTATTTTTTATAATTGACTATATTTACTATTTATAAACTCTATGTACATGTGTCTTAAAGTAGGATTAGTCTGAAGAATTAAATTTTAAATTTAATTTAAATTGATTTTAAATAGTGACACCTGGTGAACTTGCAAATGCTGAGATTATCAAACATTTTAACCTTTGCCCTTAATATGAAGACATAAATCTTTCTCTTTGTTATTTGTTCTATTTGAAGATAAACTTTTGGTGTGTGGAGCTTGTGGGTAATGTTTTTTCTTTCTTCTGTGATTAGCCATATAATATACTTTGCAAAGTTTTCTGTTTGGTTATGCATCCTTTTTTATTATTCGTTTGTAAGATGTTTCCATTTTAGTTAATCAGCTTGCTGTGATCTACTTGAAAATTATTTAACCTAAGTTCCTTATTTTCTCACATTTATCATACTTTTTGTGAAGCAGAAATTTAAATTTTTTATGGAAGAAGTTGATTATTCTTTTCCTCTGTAACTATTGCTACTTAGGTCCTGTTTAGGTAGATTTCCATCTTGAGATTACAAATGAGTTTGGATTTTCAGTTTCATAGTAATTTCATGTTTTTTATATTTAAAATGAGCCATTTGTAATTTATTTATCTCTAAGACCAGGAATCTAAGAGACGCATCAGCGGGAGCTGGGTTGACCCCACCGGGCCGGGGCCTCCAGCAGAGAATGCTCCAAGCTGGCTGCCACGTGTTCCTTGTCTCCTGGCCATTCCCGCTTTTCTTTTATTTAAAATATTACTATGCGTGCAATATGAAAATAGAACAAAAATGAAAACTGAACAGTGCCTCAGAGATCGAGGAGTCATTAAGAATATCAATACAGGGTAGACCCACTTCCCCTCGGGGAGTATGTTCTGGCACCTCCTACTGGTGTCTCAAACTGCAGAGCGCACCGAGCCGACATAGACTGTGTTCAGTTACTGATGTGCGCATAGTAAGTATGATCAAGCTCAGCGTATAAGTTAGGCACAGGGGCCTCCCTGGGGCCTCCCTGGTGGCACAAGGGGTTAAGGCACGGCACTACGAAGCATCGGCAGTCCCTGCGGTCTGAGTTCGATCCCGGGCCAGGGAGGGGACCCACAGGGCGCAGCAGACTTCCTGTCTCCCCGCTGCTCCCCTCAGCAGTGTGTTTCAGTGGATCTGCCTGTTCTGCTCCCCACTCTGTCCCGGATGAATCCTCTTCCCACTTTTCAAAACTAGAATTGGTTTTATTCTACCTTGCAAAATGCTTCCATCAATTAGGATTCCTTTATTAACATTTTTTTTTCTTTTCTCTGTTCTGTAATGAAGTTATATAGAAGTCAGGATAATAAAAAATGCCTATAGATACTTGTTTTCACTGTCAATGCTGTATTTTGGTATACATATATATTTTTATTAATATGCATGCTCACAATTTATCGTTTCTATGCAAAACTAAATAATCAAGCTTGATTAAATTGTTTTGATAAATGAGGGAAAGTTTAGAGTAAGCAGTTTGAAATTTTTTTTAAGCACATATTTGTTGGTATAAAAAATGTAAATAAATCCTTAAAGTTTATATAGTGAAAGAGGGAATCATGAAATTTTTTGAAAGTGACATTTTCTGAATTCTAGTTTATGTTAAAAATTCCTGTTCTATGTAAAAAGACAATCTTGTGGTGTTTTCAATGACTTTTGTGAGTATGTCGGCAGAAGTACAGTTCATTGATTTAATATAGGCCCATTCTTACTCTAAACCAGAATCAAATGTGTGAGTTCAGCAGGGTGTTCATAGTAAACTTACTGTATTTGGGCCCCAGGTTTTTGAAGACAGAAACTTAGAACTCAATTTTAGCGAAGTCTTAACTTTGAACACATTACAGCCTGGAGTTTGAATTTACATCCTTATGAGAAAGAAAGTCAGACTATGTTATGTTACAAAAACAATAACAATAAAAAAGAGGCAATACAAAACAGAAATAATAGTGGCGATCTTATTTTATTATAGGCAAATATTAATTTTTATGTTACTAAAAACATGATAAAGAATCTGAGAGTTTTATATAGGGTACCATAAAACATAATTAATTACTTTCTATATTAGAAATGGAATTGTGATTTCCATATTTGTTTTCTAAATTTAAACTTTAAATTAATGTATTTACTTTCATCGTCTGGTCAGTCACTTGCTCCAGTTCTCTCACCTCTCAGATGAATAAACTAAAAACAGCAAATCCTTCAGCTTGGCCATGCTGGGTGTAAACTCTCTCATGTGTGTGGGATGGTGTTTTAAGTTTTCTTTCACTAAATGGATCTAACTAAAATTTGGCTCTCTTCTGGATTGAACATCTTTTATATTTCTCTTTATATTTTTAGTAATATAAAAAGATTGATTAGGTCGTTTTGGAAGTGAAATTGAAAGCAGGACGTCTTTGCCCTTGTAAGACTTATTGTCTCCTGGGGGAAACAGGCAAATAAACTAGCTATTAATCTCAGTGATTAGTTAATTCCTGCAGCATAGGAAATGCTAGGTCCCATTGGGGCAATTTAGCTTTAGGAAGTACAGGGAGCTCTTAACATAATTACTGCAGGGAAGAATATTGTCAAGGAAACTTTTTTTGTTAGTGTAACATAAAATCTAAGGTCTGAAAGAACTATGGGAATGAATTAAGAAAAAGAGATGAAGAATTTTCCAGAGTCCAGATGTATATTTATGTATCTACCTATGCATCTACACTGACCCATCTTTATTAATCTACATGTCTTTATATCTTGTCATTCCATGCTTTTTCTCTCAATAAAAATGACTTAATATCCTTAAATTCTACCCCAGGACTAAAAATATTTCCTTTAACTCTAACCATCATCTGTTATTTGAATGTATTCATGTGGAGGAAACTCTGTGGAATACATTGTCTACAGATGATGCAGTTGAGTCCCATGGTTGGAAATATCTGGAGTGTGGAAACCATACACACACACACACATGCCTTTCTTGATGTGCAAACATGATGTGTATTTCCGTGAGACACAAATACAAGGTCAGCCTCACAGTCTGTCCTGGGCAGTTCTGTGCAGTTGACGCTGATATTGTGTGGGCAGTGGGCAGTGTGAGTGCCCTCGCCCCACAGTCACTGTGCAGTTTCAGCAGAGGGTGAAGCCCTGAGATGAAGTGGAGGTCTCCTGGCCAAGGAGCAGTGGGAGGAGGGAGCGAGAGAAAGGGTTCCCGCTGGCAACCAGAGGGACTGAGGCCATCACTCGTCACCTGTGCAGAGCTGGTGGCCAAACGCAGGCACCATTCATAATTGGAGGAGCTGATTTTCATCAGGAACTAAAAGGTAAGTTGATAAAAAAAATACGAATTATTGGAAAAGCATAATCACTGTAAAACAAATGTTCCCCCCTCAAAAAAAATGACAAATGTGTAAAAGAGGGAGAAAGAAAACCCAGAGCTTTGGAGATCACATCCCACAAAATGGCCTGGCAACCAGCCCTCGGGAATGGGAGGAGCACAGAGAACACAATGGGGGTCATGAGTAGGAAATCGGAAGTGAGAATCACACTGTTGAGGAGACCTGCTTAGTGATTCCACTGTAGAATGAATGGACAAACCAAGTAATTTTTCTAGCGCTTTTTTTCTCTATTCGGTGCATTCTGATTCGATGAATTTAAGCGTGTAGTTTGATGAAACTTTGCAAAGTTTCCACCCTGCTCCCATCGCTCATCCCCATGCCTCAGACGTTGACCCATGACCCTTTCCCCTCCGCTCACTGCCCCCATCACTCACCACACAAACACACGCAGCCCTGACCTTTTCTGCAGGGATTAGTTCTGACTGATCTAGAAGAGCGTGTACATTTAGACCGGACTTACTCTGGGTGTGTGGCTTTTCACTCTGTTCTTGAGAGTCACCCCAGTTGCACTGGCTGCTAATTCACTTGAATTGATGAATAGAGCTTCTCTGTCCTGCCCATCACAGCGCACCCGGTTACCCATCAAGGGAAGACTGTGCTGTTCCCAGCTGTTGGTCTAGCAGAACACGCTGTTTACACTCATGTACTCGTGTTTTCGGCTGGTGTTATTTATCTTGTTGAATTGTTGGGTCTAAGGTTAAGTACGTAGCAGCTAATTAGACACCATTAGTTTTCTAAGGCAATGTCAGCACCGCGATTTCTTATCATAACGCCTGCAAATCTGTGGTCTGTGTACCTACTTCTTATTTCTTAATTAATTGACTTTATATAGCAGTTCAGGTACATGACAAAGTTGAGAATGTGGCCCCACACCTACTACCTCCTCTCTGTCAACGCTCCCTCCAGAGGGCTGTGCTGCCTATAATCAGTGACTTTGCATTGACGTCACCCCGCAAAGCCTCAGCTTATCTGGCGTTCTCTCCAGGCGGTGCACATCCCATGCTTGTGATGAGTGCACTACGTTTATGGGATCAGGCCGAGCAGTTTCTGTGTCCTGAGTGTCACTAACCTCTGCTTGCTGCGAATCCCTTTTTCCTGCACAGGAGAGTTGGTCTTTTTGCATTGAAGTTTTGTACAAAGCATTCATAAAACCAGCATTTATTTAAGAAATACTGTCTGGGGATACAAAATCAACACACAAAAATCAGTAGCCTTCCTCTACACAAACAACCAAGCTGAAGAAGAGGAAATAAAGAAAACCACCCCCTTTATAATTGA